>VMDO01033494.1:0-17902 GCA_007922755.1 Pedetes capensis
TAAATTATATCCTCACATTTTATTAAAGTCCTTTGTGCTTATTTTAGATTAGAAAATACAGAATGCAATGAATTCCTATACAGAAAAGAATTAAGTAGAGATTATAGTGAGGTAGAAGACAGAGTAACTTATAGCTTTCAATAGCCTTCCATTCACCTTGGAGTTAGATGGGAAAAACTCATGTGAAAAGTTGAGATGGCAGCAGAAGACAGTATTGTAAGAATTACTTAAGGACATGTAATTCTTTTCTTAAATGTACTACAGCAGAGGAAAAATCACCTTAGACCAGTGATGGAGGAAGCCCTCATGTAGACATTATTCCATTAGAAGTGTATAAATTATAAACAAAATATTATGGCAAAATTGCTCCAAAATAAAGTGATTGTGTTCAAAAGTAGAAAAGTATGTTTGGTCAAAAGTTTGAAAATATTTAACTGCTAACTACGGAACCTCAAATGTATATCTTTTGAAAAAAGGTAATGATTGTTAAGCACAACTCTGTCCCATTAAAGACAATAGACTTAATTGCTTCTAGCATAGAACCTCCTGAAGGAGTTATGTGATATGAGATATGATATTCTCCATTAAGTTTTGTTTGTTTCACAGTCCTGGGGATGGAACACAGGGGTTCAAGCATGCTAGGAAAGAAATGTATTACTGAGCTACATTCCAGCTCACCAATAAGTATATTCTGAAAGAAGCCTTTGGTTCAGCTAAATAGATGGTTATCTCTCCTAGGAGAATACATTAGAATCTCTAGAGGAGAATGGATAGTTTGACCTTTCCCTAAATGCACATAAAAGAAAATCATCTGGAAATCCATCCAGAGGGCAGGAACCATTTTTATTTATTTATTTTTATTTTTTACAGTGTTGAGGGTGGAACCCAGGGCCTTCTGCATGGTAGGCAAGTGCTCTACCACTGAGTCACATCCCCAGCCTGATAGGAACCCATTTTTCAGAATTGAATTTTATTTTAGAAAACCCAATCCCATGGCAGTGCAGAGGTAGAAGTTTTTCAGGAAGAGACAAGAGGTCTGTCTACAAGCCAGTTTGAGATTCTTTTCCAAACAGCCCATGTGAGTATGGCCTGAACTAGCCTCCTGCCATAGGAATATAAAAGAAAATGCTAAATATAAGTGCCATTATAATGCCAGAAAAAAAGAAGACTGTGTAGTGAACATGAAACAAGATGAAGAGAAGCTATGAAATGCATTGTGAGAATTATGAGCTCGGTTCTACAAAAGAGGAAATGGGCTTAGAGAGGTTACCCCACCCACTGAGATCACATAGCTTGTAGGTCATAAGCAGATCATTAAATTCAGACCTTCCATCCCTTATTTGTTTTACTGTATCACACTTGACTTAAGTTTTAGACTTTTAGTAAATTTGATGTGAAAGCCCATTGAGATTAGGGACAAAATGTTAACACAGAAACACTCTAATTTTCTTACTACTAATGGACCTTGTGGTCTGTGTGGACTGTAGCAGAGACATTCCTTCTACTAGGATTTAGGGATCTATTTCCAAATCATAATTACTTAAATAAGGTTCCATTAAAAGGCCTCCATTAGATATTTGCTGAATGAAATTCACTGGTATGAGGCTTGTATATACATATTAAAACAAAAGTCCCTACTCAATTCATTCTGCTCTGTATTCTGGCTAAAAATATTATGGTTAAGAAAATAAGCTGTGGCTCTATAAGAAGTTTATTCTCATATTTTAAATTAATGAAAATAGTTTTATAGGCCTTCCTACCATCTACCTCTTACTGACAAGAAGATCTGAAAATCAGTCATAGTAAAGCAATCTACTGATATTTGCCCTTAATTTTTATGTTATTACTTCAATTTTCATCACCTATTTGTTCATCAGTTGGTTATGATAGAACTCTCTTTCAATCTTACAGTTGAAATTTCTCCCTCCAAAAATCAATAGGAGCCTGTTGATTTTGTTTATTCTAATATTAAGTCACATAAAATGAATATGGCCAAAAAAGGTTAAAAAGTAAGTCTATTTCTCAAAAGACTAGATTGGCAATTGAAGCAGAAAATTATATTCAGTCCACTGGATTTATGCATTGTTTTAGTCTTTTCCAACCAATTTAGAAATGCATTCTTATAAAATTGAGATTATTACAAATCCTGTGTTAAGCAACTGAAATAATGGGCCTATGCCAAGGTCATATCTTAAAAGTTGGGAGCAACGTACTGTGATCAAGTATAGAAAAAGAATGAACTCTCTGTATTTTTCAGACATATTCTAATAACTAAACTTTTATTTCTCACCTAATATTGTCTTAATTTTTACCTTACCTTTGACAGTGTTTCATACATATTCATTGCTTGAGAGAAATTAAGGAGACATTATTCTAAAGTCAATATTGAATCTGCTAATGAAAATGGTTAAGTTAATTAACTAAATGGCAACCCTCCCTGAACTTATTCAAAGTTATTTCCCCATGTGATGTGTTTTCCTGAAGAAATGATGCATAAAAAATAAACTCCTGTTTTCTCCGTTGTTCTATATCAGCCTCTAAATTGTTACTTTACATATTGCAACCAGTTGCATCATGAGTAATTATGACAATTTAAGTGCAGCAGGAAAAAGATAAAACCCTAAGGGTTATTTAAGCTGTCCTTCTTTAAGAAAAGAAATTTCAAAATGTTGTTTTGAGACTCAGTTAATTTTTTTAAAAATGTTAGAACAAAACCAAATCTAAAAAGTAGTTTTATATCATAGATTATTTTATTTTTGTCCTTCTTTTGCATCTATAGAGATAATCAAGTCTTAAAAACAAGAGAAAAAAACATCCATTTTAGCAGTGCCTATACCAAATTAGTTACTTTGGGACAATGAATAAAATTGTTTTCTATACTCAAAAAGGTAAAGATGAAGCAGAAGTAGATCCAGGTTTTGTGGAGCTTGAAGCATGTTCTACTTTGGCAGTCTTCTTTAAGTTAAATAATATAATACTACAAATACAAATTTAAGTTTTAACATGGGTATTTATTTATAAAAATAAATATTGACAAATGATAGGTTTTCAAATAGCTGAAAAATGCCACATAAATCACAAAATCAAGAAAATTGGCTGAAAGTTTTTAATAGTTAACAGTCTCTAAAATACTATAATGTACATACGACTATGAAGTACTCTTCCCCTATCTGGCCATGTTCCATTAGCATCCCCTCATGTGAAAGAATCAAAAGGTAATTTAATCTTTACTTTGCATGGTTAATTAAAAATTGACTATTATTACTTTTAGCTCAAGGCAGGTTTTCTTTTTTACATTCACTAGTCATTGGTGATGTCATGGAAATTTCCAACACTTTTGTCAACTTCAGGAAGACTATCAAGTTTTATTCATGTAATTGGAAAAATTTGAGATCACTTCAAGTTATCTTGCACAATAGTAAATATTTTCAGTATAGTAATAGTGAATTATGCTTCTAGGGAACACCTGAGCTTTATTAAGAATAAAAGTAATATGCAGACAAATCAAGGACTCTTTATTTCACTTGTTGGAAGAAATGGAGAAGGAGAAGGTCTTAGTTTAAGTACACTCAAGAACAGAACATAAGACAAGAAATTGGAAGCATAGATATTGTTCCTCAAAGGTAGGTATGAAGTAACAAGGTTACTGAAACAGGAAAAGGAGAAATCCAAAAAAAGTACACCCAGTTTTAGAGAATTCCTTAAGGTGGAATATGCAAAGAGATGTTGACAATGTGCAATGGGAATCTATCACAGCCAGCCAAGTCAGAGGCTAGGCTAGCCACCAAGAAGCTGCTGTGGATGAGATCTTTGGAAAGCAGATGACTGTGGTCTGCTTAAGTTATTCCTGGGATTTGGCTTTTAAATGGTTTCAAGTTTCTCTTTCACTCTAATCCTTCTGAAGGTTTAAGCTTTATTTAAAAGAGTTTATCCCTATAGAATAAATACAAAATTCCATATAATAGTACACAAAATGCTTAAGCATTACTTGTCACCATATTATTTCATAATCTGGTCATACCTATGATCTAAGAACAAGCAAACAAAAATATAGAATACCTGGATTTTTGAGGGAAGTTCAGGATGCCTCAAATACTACTCAAAAATATCACTAAAATATGCATTATTTTTATGAAATTCGCATTTATCTGGGCATTGTGTATTTTATCTGGCTACCCTAGTCATAATTAACTCTTTCCTCTGCCTTACACATTGTCATCCTAGGGCCAACATCCCACCTTTTCTTGAGCTCCCTGGAATACCCAGTTTAGCCATTCATTCACACACAATTCTAATGAGATCTCCTTCATGAAGTCCTCCTTCCATTCTGCCACCTGCCTTTCTATTCTCCTTCCAGGAGACATGGACTGTCTGGATTCCATCCCTTCAGAGTACCTGGGTCTTTCTTTATTAGATGATTTATTACTTGATAATTTAATTGCCATTTTAAATATCTTTCTTTTCTTCCACAATAAGTATTCATTGAAGTAAGGGGTGATTTACCTATCAAGCTGTCTTGTGCATGCACACATACACAGCCTTAAATAATTTTTCTTTCAACTGGTAACCATTTAACCAATTCAACAGTTTTGCTTAAATGATTGAAACCAATTTCAGAACTTTGAATTCATGTTTCACCTGTGAAAAACATATAGATTAAATGTAATTTGGAATTGTGAATATTTTACATAAAAGTGATGATAAATAACACAACTTCAAATTTATAGTTCTAATTCTAGCTTCAATTAGTACAGACAATAAAAAATAAAATAAAATCCATTGTTTAAAGAGTCTTACCACAATGAAAAAATAAAAATATGTGTCAAACAGAGGTGCTCTAATGGACAATTGTATGTAGGTTTTAGACTCTAAAGAATGAATTGGGAGTTGAAAAGTTAGGAACAAGTTTTGTATTTAACATCAAGGGCATTTTTCTTTCTCTTTAGTTCACAAATACTGGACAAATAAATACTCTAAAACTTCTGTAACATTTCCTCTAGACTTGAGACACTCCATACTTCCCTAACTTATTCCTAAAAATGGTGGCTCCTTGGGCTTAAGAATGATACCTCAGCTCTGTCTTGGAAACCTGAGCCTAAAACGTTGTCACACCATCAGGAATGTACCTTCAAATTTAGAGCCAAGAGATGACTCTGGACATGTTAGGCTGGACAAAATTTTTAGCCATTTGGTATTCATCATTGTGTTAGGTCCATTACACAGGTTATCTGGCAGAAATCTGGGTTTGGAGGAAAGACATTTAAGTTCTGTAAATAAATGGCTGAAATTCCAATTGTTGATTGTGTTAAACCTGTATCCAAAATTGCTTTGTTAGGCTCTATTATATTGCTCATTATCTTGCTGTGAAGAAAATTAAGCTTACATCTGCTTAGGGTGATAAGTTATCCTGTTGTTGTGGGATTTTTCACATTTTAGGCCTATGTCACAGGCTCCTAATAAACCTTTAGAGAATGTCTTTTGTGTTCACAGGCATTCAGGTGTGAGGCAGAGACAGTCTTTGTTTCTTTGAAACTCAGTGACAGTCTCAGGGCTATGTACATTGCGCTGTTCTGCAACTGAGACAAAATTTATTCATAAAATACTCAAGCTAAAAGGGACCTCAGAGCTAGTCTAACCCAATCTCTGCATTTTTCAGTTGAAAAAATAGAGTTCTATATATACTCCATGAAGGTAACAGTGGCAAAGGTGGCACTAAAATTTGTCACCTGTTTCCCAGTCCTCTGTTACTGTCTCTCCCCATGAACGCAGTATTGATGTAATCCTCCATCTTCCCTTTCCTAGCCACATTCCTCTCTCTTCCTCCTAATTGTATTGCCTCTCCTTCCCACAGGGAAAGCAACCACCATGTTTCCTTATTGGAAATCCAGAAATGGACCCTAGGTCTGTCTGTTTCCCCTTCCCCCTTTTCCCTTTCTCTTATGCAATTGTTAACATTATCCATGTGCAGCCATTTCTTTGTTTAGTAGCTGCCTCCTTAGGCAAGAATTTAACAAAGAAAAGGGTTGCATGG
Organism: Pedetes capensis; assembly: GCA_007922755.1. Taxonomy (NCBI): domain Eukaryota; kingdom Metazoa; phylum Chordata; class Mammalia; order Rodentia; family Pedetidae; genus Pedetes; species Pedetes capensis. The sequence continues at coordinate 6,032 of VMDO01033494.1, forward strand.
TATGTCTCTTGGAAGGCAGAAATATTGGACAAGTAGAGATCTTCAAATGAAATGGTAAATCTCTGGTTTCCTGCACAACATGGTTCAAGTTCAGTTCCTAGAGGCCTTAGCATCAGATCTTGTTAAACATGGAGGCAAGAGATTAAGAAGATGGAATTAGCATGCATAAGCCCTCTTCTGAGTCCAGAAGACATATTGGAGATGACTTGTCTGACATAAGCTAATATTTGGTACTCTTTAGTACAGCTTGCTTAAAATACTTGTTCAGTATTCATTCAGTAGTTTTAAGGAAAAATTGATTTTTATATTAATTAAACAATTTAACTCACTTTTTAAAAAATACCTTAGAAGATGTAATGTCATGACATTAAACATACATGATTATCTTTCATTTAGCAGTTCTCTGCTATTCCTAATTACATTGTATTATTCCATACCAGTGCAATACAAAAGAAATATGAGCCACACATGAAATTTTAATCCTAATGGGAACATTAAAATAGTAAAAATAAACAGGTGTAATTAACTTTAATAATGTTGTTAGTTGCCATTGAGTCAAGTCAGACTTATAGCAATACTCATAGGGTTTTCAATGGCTAATTATTTCAGGATTGCTTTTTCAGGAGTTGACTGCCACATCCTTCTCCCATTTTTGGGTGCTGGGGCTCGAACCCATGTACTCAGAAAGTGTGGAGCATCACTCTACCCACTGAGTTAAAGCCCAGCCCATAATGTTTTACTAAACCCAATGTATCTAAAATGGCATTACTTCAACATTGTAATCAGTGAAAACATTTTAAAATATTTTGCATCTTTTTTTTTACTAAGCTTCTGGAATCCAATGTGTATTTTATATTTACAGTCCACATCTATTTCAAATATCCACATTTCACGTGTTCAATAGCCATATGTAGCTAGCAGCAAGCAAATTGGTCAGCAAAGTTCTATGTTCATTAAAGCTAGAAAAAATGTTCATAATATAATAAAGGTTTTTTAATTTATTTTTCTGGTTTTTCCATCAGCACCTCATTTCTATTTTTTAAATTCTTGTTCAGTTTATTTGCTGTTTTTGGAACCACATAACTTGGAAAATAAAACAATATCAAAGTGAATAATAGCAGGTTATTTTCTCTTTCTGAGCATCTATCACTACCACTACTCAAGCTCCAAATTTTAACTGAGTGTTATTTTACACTCAGTTATGTGGTCCCAGGTGGATGGCCTGGTTAAATCAGACATTTGCACATGTAGTTGACACTCAGAATCCATGAGTTGCATATTCCTGGATTCAAACAACTGCAACAAGTAATCTAGAGATGATACAAAGTATGAAGGAGAGTGTGCATAGGTTATTTGCAAATACTGTCCCATTTTAGGTAAGAACTTGAACTTCTTTGGGTTTCGGTGTCTGCTGAGGTGGGTAGGGGTGCGATCTCTCTTCTGAGCACAAACTCCCTCATCAACAACAGGCGAGAAGGGTTGTCATCTCATCCATTTCCCAAGTTAGATGAGTTTGCTGAGGAAAGGTGAGATAATGCAGACTACATTTGAAAGGTTTTCTCCTACACTGAATCTCTGGCACCATCCTCAGTGACTCACTATTTAGAACAGCTCTGGGAGACAGGGAAGGACAAAACTTAGACACTCTGGAGGTAGGGCAATAACTAGAACAGGAGTCAGCTCTCCTTTTCTGTAAAAGTCCAGATAGCAAATAGTCCAGCCTCTGCTAGCCATAAAGTTTCCACCACAACTACTCAGCACTGTGCTTATAGTGCTAAGGTACCTACAATATGTAACACGTGACAATACATGATACATGCTATATCCCAATAGCACTTGGACAAAAATTTTAATTTTATTTGATATTCACATGTCACCTATCATGAATTTTTAAAATTATTTAAAGCATAAAAGCTATTCTTAATTCAAAAGCTGAATGAAAACAAGTGGCAGCTAGATTTGACCCAGGTGCCATAGTTCACTGACCTTTACCCTTGTTAGGTGCCGTAGAGTCATGTCTAATTCATAGTGACCCTTATAGGATTTTTAATGGCTGATTGCCTGGGGAGTGGATTGCCATGTCTTTCTTCCATTTTTACAGTGCTGGGAATTGAACCTGGGCCCTCAGAGACTCCAGAGCGGTGCTCTACCAACTGAGCTAAATCCCAGCACCCCCCGCTTACCCTAGACTTGTTAAAATGGGCTGATAGCAATGATCTAGGCAGAAGACGAAACTACTTTGGCCCCTGACTTCTGCCATGATTTTTCATTTTTTTCCAAAGAAATCAAATATTTCTTCTTCAAATTTCTTTTGGGGCTCTTCTTTGTGTGTATGCTCTTTTGTCTTCTCGCTAGCTTGATGTGCCTTTCTCTATTCCTGCTCCAACTTTTATTCTCTTTCTTTATATTTTCTACCTGCCCAGTGAAACATCAATTTAACATATGCCAATGCTACCTCCTCCCATTTTTGTGTTCAAAACCAATAAATATCCTCCCTAAGCATCACCATTTCCAGGAGTAGCTGCTTTCTATCGTGTTATTCTTTTACTTGTCAGTAAGATTAAAACTCCCAGGGACATTGATTTTCTTCTTTGCTAGGCATGTTTCATTTACTAGGTAATGCAATATGTATTTTACTTTGTAGTATAACTAACAATAATGTATCAATTGCAAAACTATGGAATATTACACAGAGAAAATATGAAAGCAAGTTATGTGGATTATGCCATTGGTTACAAAAAACTTCCTTTTTAACCTTGCTGATTTTAAACATTGTTAGACAATTATCCTCTTCTGATGAGGGCACAGAAATAGAATTCATTTTCAGTGTGGTGATTTTCTGTCTTTTAGGGAATGAATTTTGGAAAACAAATTTTCTAGCCAGAAAACGCTGACATTAAAAACAGCAGCTCATGTTTATGTCATTAAAACTGTCAGATTGGTATATGTAACTGAACGCCCTTGAATTATTTTCTAAAATGTTTTGTTTTATCTTTAAAAATCCTGAAGGTTAACAAGCCTTTTAAATCCATCAGTACTGAAACAAGTACTGGAATATTATAATTTATTATTATACCTGGCTTATAGTTAAAATAATACAGATTGTGATTTAGTTTTCTTTGAATTTTGAACAAACAAAACAAATGAACAAAACAAACAAAAAATTTTATAAACAATGTTTCCTAAGAATCCATAAAATCTTTTGTCTGTATCAGGCAAGGTACTGCAAAGGTCCCTTTGTAAAATCAAAGATTTCTAATGGGAACGTGTGAGAATAAAGTAGCTCCTGTTTTATTAGAGTATGGCTAGGTAGAAGAAAGAAAAATATGAGGTTAATTTGTAAGAACACATTCTGTGTAGTGTGTATGTGCCATATAAAATTACATTTTAACTTCTTTGTGAGTTTTATTGTCCTTAGGGTTTAAACAGTATGTGATCAAAATCATATTATGTAGTAAGGAGTATGTGGGTAGGTGGATAGTTAGGTGGGTGTAAATCCCTATAAAATCCATTTTAGAAGATAAATGAGAGCTTTTGAAGATTGGGCAAATCAATTTTGCCAATTCACTTCACTTATCTAATGCCTCTGGGAGCCGATACTAGGCTTGTTAACTAACTTGAAGGTAGGTTTGAATCAAGGTAAACAGTCAAAAAACATTTTCCATATACTGAATATATTATTAAGGATTTTTCACCATGAAGTTAGTTGCTTATACTGCAAACTAAGAAATGAATGAACAAGAATACTGCTCATGAACACCAACGTATATTGAAAAGCCAATGTGGGTTTTGTGTGATAATAAGGACAGAGTACTCCAAGGACTACAAAACTATTGGACATCAAATTTTACTGACTTTGAAATCTTACTACAAATGCTCATTCACTTCTTTGTATATCATGTGTTTGAAGACTTTTAGCAACAATAACAAAATCCAGGTGTGGTAATGAAGACTTCACTATTACATACATTGACAATTGGAAACTACATATGAAATGTAGATCTATAAACATTGTAAGTAAAATTTACACATTTAAAAAATGAAATCCACATACTTTTAAGGTAAAATCCCAATAGTTATTCATTCAGTGTAGGGGGAGCTGTACTAAAACCAATTTATACTTCTTGTCTTAGGTGCCATCAAGTCAGTGTCTGACTCATAGCAACCCTACACACAACAGGTGAAACTCTATTGTCAGTGCTTTTCTGCTATTCATAGAGTTTTCAATGGCTGGTTGCTTTTTGGGAGTGTATTGTCAGTTCCTTCTCCAAGCCTACAGAATCTGGTGTCCCAAGGTGGTCTCTCACCCAAGGACTAACCAGGCCCGACCCTGCTTACCTTCCAAGATCTGACGGGGCCAGACACCACAGTGGTACTGCTGCAGTCTGATTTATACTGAGTCACTTTAAAATTGTATATGGGTTTATAGTTTTTAAGTACCTGGTAGCATATAACTATATTTTTAAGGAAAAAAACAATATTTGGGGGCTGAACACAAGGACTTGCAAATACATTGCAAGTGTTCTACCACTGAGCTACACCTCAGCACCTTTTATATTTTTTATCTTGAGACAGGGTCTCGCTAAGTTGCACAGGCTGCCTCTGGCCTATGAACTTGTTATCCTTCTGCTTCTGCCTTCTGAGTTGCTGGGATTACAGGCATGCATCACTGCACCTGGCTTATTTTTCTGTTTATATTCATTATTATTTTATTAAGTTTCCAGAAGGAAAGAAAATAAATGAGCTCTTGGTAGTGGATATTTTACCATGAGGCCAGTTGTTAAAACAATAGAATATTGTCCTTGGGAATATATCTTTCCTATGTCTGGTATGCTAGTTGCTGTAACTCACTGAGGTTGTAAAATATGTCATGCTAACTGGAGTCTCAAAATATTTCATACCACTTACACTTTACCCAAAATAAGATAATGGTCTAAATGAATGATTTAATTGATACCAGTAAATTTTGGTAGTTTGTTATTTTTGGTTGGTAGCAAAAAAGTATTTGTTTAAGATGTATTCAGAGTGCTTATTTCAAGGTGGATTGGCATTAGAGGCTTATACTTCCCCATACAATGTTCAATTTCAGTCAAATAAAGAATTAATGCCTGCAGTCCTACTGCTGTGGTATCCAGTCCCATCAGATCTCAGAAGCTAAGCAGGGTCGGGACTGGTTAGTATTTGGGTGAGAGACCGCCTGGGAACACCAGGTGCTGTAGGCTTGGGAGAAGGACCCAATAACCCACTCTCAAAAAGCAATCAGCCATTGAAAACCCTATGAATAGCAGAGCAGCACTAATAATAGTGTTTTGCCTGTTGTACATAGGGTCGCTGTGAGTTAGATGCCAACTCGATGGCACCTAACAACAACAACAACAACAGCAACAAAGAATTAACAAATTTATAGGTAGTATATAGGTATATATATAGGTAGGTATATAGGTAGGTAGAGCAGTATATAGAAGCTGAGGTAGGAGGATCATAAGTTTTAGGGAAGCCTGCACAACACAGCAAGACTCTGTCTCAAAATTAAAGAGGGGCTAAAAATGAAGCACCATGGTAGAATATTTGCCTAGCATGTGTGAGGCCCTGGGTTTAACCCCCAAGTACTTTAAAAGAAATGTGTGTGTGTGTGTGTGTGTGTGTGTGTGTGTGTGTGTGTGTGTGTGTGTGTAAAAAATTATATACGTATTATTGTTGTTAGGTGCTATAGAATCAGTTCCAACTCATAGCAACCCTACAAACAACAGATTGAAATACTCCCCAAAACTCTGGCATGCCCAGCACTATGTCAGTGTTTCTCTGTTATTCGCAGGGTTTTCAATAGCTGATTGTTTTGGAATTGTTCAGGAGAGGGCTGCCAGGCCCATTTCTCATTTATGCAGTGCTGGGGACTGAACCCAGGGTCTCAGAGCACACCAAGAAAACACTCTACCATCTGAGCTAAACCCGTTCTGTTTATTTATATTGTCATTTTGTTGTTAGGTGCCATTAGAATGGGGTCCAACTCATGGTGAAACTATGTACAACAGAACGAAACACTCTGACACTGTGCCATGCCCAGCACTATTTCAGTGCTTCTCTGCTACACACAGGATTTTCAGTGGCTGATTGTTTCAGAATTGTTTCAGAAGTAGGGTGCAGGGTCCTTTGCCCATTTTTGTGGTGCTGGCTATCATAGCCCAGAGCAGCACTCTACCAACTGAGTTAAAACCCCAGTCATCTAGTATTTGTTGTTGTTAGGTGCCATCAAGTCGGTATCCGACTCATAGCGACCCTCTGTACAACAGGGGAAACACTATTGTCAGTGCTTCTCTGCTGTTCATAGGGTTTTCAATGGCGGATTGATTTTTGGGAGGGGGTTGCCAGGTCCTTCTCCCAAGCCTACAGGATCTGTTGTTCCCAGGTGGTCTCCCATCCAGGTACTAACCAGGCCCGACCCTGCTTAGCTTCTGAGATCTGACAGGATCGGACGCCACAGGGCTACCGCTGCAGGCATCATCTAGTGTATACCCTTGTATTTGGCCTCACCTATTCAACATTATCTTTGTGAGATTGTGAGATTGTTCTATGCTGTTACATATACCATAGTCTGTTTACTTATTGCTGTACCATATTCTTTTGTATGAATACGCCACAGTTTTACCATTTTACTGTTAAAAAACATTTGAGTTGTAGCTATTATAGGGTTGTTATAAATAATCCTGTTATGGTATGCATGCCATTTGCTGCATTTTAAGTATACTTGAGAGTAGAATTACTGTGTCCTTTGTGTATATGTTTGGCTTTGGAGTTACCACAAAAGAATTTCCCAATGTAGTTCTGCAATTCACCCTCACCAGTAGTATATGTGAATTCCAGTTGTTCCACATCAAGAGCATGCATTTTTGACATTTTCCTTTTAACCTTTCAGTTATATGTAAATTAGGTATCACACTGAGTTTTAATTTGCAATCCCTCAATGATTAGTGCATATTTATATCCTCCTATGTGAAATACTACTGCAAATCTTTGGTCTATTTTAAAAATTAGTTTCTGTCTTTTCTTTATACATAGAGGAATTCTTTGGATACAAGTCTTTTGTTGAAGCTCAACTTAATCAGTATGGGAAATACTACTACTACTACTACTACTACTACTAATAATAATAATAATAATAATAATACAAATAATACCAAAGGATGGCAATAATGCATACAGACTAGATCACTCATGTAATACTGCTGAGAATGTAAAAACATAGATAACTGTAGAAAAAAGTTTGGACTTAAATCAAAATCGGGATGCATGGATATAGATAAATATTCCCACAAAAAGACCTACAAGTAGAAAGGAGATCATGGGTGGGGGGATGGGGATGGGGGAGGAGGGTCGTGAGAGGGTAAGGGGGAGGTTATGTGGGCAATGTACAATGAAATGCATATATGAAAATGTCACAGTGAAATACATGTCAGAATGATACCCCTGCCCCCCCAAAACAAGTCTTTTTTTGAATATCTTCTTCCAACCTAGGTCTTGCCTTTTCCTCTTAACCATGTTTCTTGATGACTGAAGTTCAGTTTACCAATCTTCTTTATAGCTAATGTCTTGTTAAAGAAATAATAACTAACTCCAGAATCATTAAGATGTTTTCTTCTATTTTCTTTCAGAATATTATTATTTTGCCATTCACATTGAGGTCTACAAACAACATGAAATTGATAATTTGTGTGTGGCATTAATTAAGAGTCAAGATTCATATTTTTCAAATTAATATACAATTAGTCTGGTACTGGGCTGGGATTTGGCTCAGTGGGTAGAGCGCTGTGCTGCAGTCTCTGAGGTCCCGAGTTCAATTCCCAGCACTGCAAAAATGGGAGAAGGGCCTGGCAATCCACTCCCAAGGCAATCCCGAAACAGTCAGCCATTGAAAACCCTATGAGGGTCGCTATGAGTCAGATACCAACTCGACGGCACCTAACAACAACAACAACAACAACAACAACAACAACAGTCTCGTACTACTTATGGAGATCATTCTTTCTCCATTTAACTAAGGTGATATCACTATAATAAACTGAGTAACCTATGCAGTCTACTTATTATTACATCAATACCACACATATATATATTGATAATAAATATTGATACCTGCTTGCAAGCATTCATTTTTGATTCACTTTTCTTTTTCATTTTCATTTTATTTATAAATATTAATAGGGTAAAGAATAATAAGTCATTTTCTATGTACATTATATAACTATTAAATTACCTTTGCTTACACATCTACCATCTTATAAATTTTACAGAACAGTATAAAGAAGAAAAGAAAAAAAGTAGGACTTTTAATTAATATATAATGAAAATTATATGCAATCATGGGTTATATTCTAATTTTCTCCTTCTCCCTTTTTTGTGTATTCATATAGTTGTATCCTTCCTTTCCTGTCTTTCTTTACCCATCTACATTATTTTCCAACCCCTATGCCCCTTCCCAACATCTGTTCCCACCCACTGATCCTCTCCCCCATTGTTTATGATCTGTTTGTATTTTCCATTCTTAGATAAGTATGATTGTTCTTTTTTATATACATAAATATGTATAATTATTTTTCTTCCTTTAAGTTAGACTTAGGTCCCCCATATGAGAGAGAACATGTAGCATTTCTCTTTTCCACTTACTCTGAGTTAATTTGCTTAAAATGATGTTCTCCAGTTCAGTCCATTTTGCTGCAAATGACAATTTCATTCTACTTTATTACTGAGTAATATTCCATTACACACACACACACACACACACACACACACACACACACACACACACGGCAATTTCTCAATCCATACATCTTTTGAGGGACATCTTCGTTGATTCCATACCCTTGCAAATGTGAAGAGTCTTACATTAAATATGGAAGTACAGATGTCCCTATGGTATGATGATTTATCTTCCTTTGGGTAAATTCCAAGGAGTGGTATAGCTGGGTCATATGGCAGTGCTATTCTTAGTTTTCTAAGGTACTTCTATATTGATTTCTAATGTGATTGAAATAATTTACAATCTCACCAGCACTGTAAAGGTGTTCCTTTTTCTCTACATCCCTGCCAGCATTTGTTATTGTTTGTTCTTTTAATCTTAGCTGTTCTTACTGGAGTGAGATGTAATCACAGTGTGGTTTTGATTTGGATTTCCCTACTGGATAGGGGTATTGAGCATTTTTTCATATATCTATTGGCCATTCATATTTTTTTCTTTTGAAAATTATCTGTTTATTCCAATGCCTAGTTATTTACTGGGTTGTTATTTTGGTGTTTGTTTTCTGAAGTTCTTCGTATGTTCTAGAGATTAGTCCTCTGTCACATGAGTAAGAGGCAAAGATTTTTCTCCCTTTCTGTGGCCTCTCCCTTTACTCTGTTACTTGTTTCCTTTGCTATACAGAAGGTTTTTTAATTTTATGTAATCCCATTTGTCTATTCTTTGTGCAGGTCCCTAGGCAATTGGAGTCTTGTTGAGGAAATACTTGCCTGTGCCTCTGTGTTGGAGCGTGTTCCCTATCTTTTCTGCTACTAGTTTTAAGGTTTTCAGTATTATGTTGAGGTCTCTTTTCCATTTTGAGTTGACTCTTATACAGATTGAGAGATATGGGTCAATTTTCATTCTTCTGCAAATGGATATCCAATTTTCCCAGCACCATTTTTTGAAAAGGCTATTTTTTCTTCAGTGAATGTCCTTTGTCCCTTTGTCAAAAATCAGGTAGCTGTAGTTGTGTGGGTGTATCTATGGGTCTTCGGTTCTGTTCCCTTGATCTTCATGCCTATTTTTTTGCCAGTACCAAGCTTTTCTGCCACTATATCCCTGTAGTATAGTTTGAAGTCAGGTATTGTGATACCTTCTGCACTGATTTTGCTGCTTAGGATTTTTTTGGTATTCGTGGTATTTTGTGCTTCTGAATGAATTTTAGTTTTTTTTTTCTATTTCTGCCAAGTATTTCATTAGAATTTTGATAGGCATTGTGGTAAATCTGTAAATTGCTTTTAGTAGCCATTTTCACAATATCAGTTCTTCCAATACATGAGGAAGGGACATCCATCCATCTTCTCTTATCTTCTGCTATTTCTTATTTTGATGTTTTGAAGTTTGCATTGTAGAGGTCTTTACGGTTTTTAGTTAGACTGATTTCTGATTATTTAACTTCTTGGTGGGCTATTTTAAAGGAGATTATTGTCTTTATTTGATTCTCTTCCTGTTCACTATTGGTATGAAGGAAGACTACTGATTTTTAAGTGTTAATTATATATTCTGCTACTTTGCTGAAGGAGTTTTCTAGTGGAATTTTATAGGTCCTTTTGGTATAGGATCATGTCATCTATGAATAAGGATAATTTGACCTCTTCTTTCACTACCTCTATTCTTTTAATTTCTTTCTCTTGCCTGATTTCTCTGGCTAGGACTTTAATCACAATATTGAATAAGAGACGAGGAAGTGGATATCCTTCTCTTATTTGTGATCTTAGAGGGAATGCTCTCAATTTCCCCCATTTAACATGATATTGGCTCTAGGTTTGTCATAGATGGACTTTATGATTTTGAGATAAGCTCCTTCTATGCCTAATTTATCATGAGGTGATGTTGCACTTTATCATGGGCTTTCTCAGCATCCATTGAGATGATTATGTGATTTCTGTCTGCAAGTCTCTTGATATGTTGAATCATATTAACTGGTTTTTGTATGTTGAACCAGCCTTGCATTTATGGAATGAAGCCCACATGATCATGGTATATGATTTTTTTATTTGTTGCTGAATTTGGTTTACCAGAATCATATGGAGAGTTTTTGCATCAATGTTCATCAGGGAAATTGGTCTGTAGTTCTCTTTCTTTGTAGAGTCCTTTTCTGGTTTTGGTATCAGGGTGATACTGTCTTCATTTAATGAATTTGGGATAGTATCTTCCTTTTATATTTTATGATATAATTTGAGGAATATAAGTACTAATTCTTCTTTAAAGGTTTGATAGAATTCAGCTGTGAACTTGTCAGGACCTAGATATTCCTTTGTTGGGAAATTTTTTATTACTGCCTCTATCTTGGTGGTTTTAATGGGTCTGTTTTTAATTTGATTATGTTCTCATGGTTTAGCTTTGGTAAGTCACACATGTTAAGGAATTTATCCATTATTTCTGTATTTTCATATATTTTTGTAGTACAGTTTCCCAAAGTAGTCTTGGTGTTCTTCTGAATTTCATTGATATCCATTGTTATGTCCCCCTAGTCATCGCAGATTTTTTTAATTTGGGCCTTTTCTTTTGGTGAGTCTTTTCTTATTCGTCAAGATTTCTGTGGATGTTCTTGGCCTGTTGCATTTCCACATAAATTTTCAAAGTCACATGTCAATTGTTAAAAACTAGCTGCTGAGAGCAGGGCATGATGACACATACCTATGATCCCAGCAGCTCAGAAGGTAGAGAAAGAAAAGGATCTGGAGTCCAAGGCCAGAGGCATCCTGGGTAACTTAGTGAGACCCTGACTCAAAATAAAAAATAAAAGTGGGGTAGAGGTACAGCCCAGTGATAGAGCACTTGCAAAGCATGGGCGAGGTCCTGGTACAGTAATAAAATAAAATTTAATTAAAAAAATAAAAACTAGCTGCTGCAATTTTGATTAAAATTGCATTGAATTTATAGCTTATTTGAAGAGAATTAATATCTTTACAATATTGGATCATTTTGTCCATGAACAAGGTGTACTCCTCTATTTGTTTAAGTTTCCTTTCTTTCTCATTGTTTGTAGTTTTCATGGTAGTATATTATTAAACTATTCCCTAGAAACGTAAGGTTTTATGCTCTTATAAATATCATAATATTACTTATTTTCCAGAATTTTGATGTATATCTTT
>VMDO01033495.1:0-17903 GCA_007922755.1 Pedetes capensis
TTTTTGGCTTCTATTTGTTTGGTATATCAATTTCCATCCTTTCATTTTCAGTCTGTTTGTGCCATTGCCAGTGAGACACATTTATTGCAGACAATAAATTGTTGGATCTTATTTTTTAATTCAATGAGTTAGTCTATATCTTTTAGTAGGAGAGTTAAGACCATTTATATTTAAGGTTATTACTGAGAGGAGTTTTATGAGTCTTATAATTGTATTGGGTGTTTTCCTGGTTAGTTCACATGTTATTTCTTTTTTTCTTTTTCCCTTATTCATATTAGGATTTGCTGGTTTAATGAATTGGACATGGCTGATCCTTTCTTAGTTCTCATTAGTTCATCTGTTCCTCTCATGAAATTTATTCTTTCCTGTACTTTCATAAGACTCAACTGCCTACATACTATTTTTTCATTTTCACCTTAGAGATGAGGAAATGAAAGCATTTGTCCAAGGCCACACAAAAAAGTGGCAAACACAGGATCTGAATCCAGGAGGTCTATCTCCACAAGCTGATTCTAAACCTCACTCTACTGCATTGCTGCTATTATAAAAGAAGTGTTTCCAAGCAATACACTCACTTGTATCTTGAGTATCACCACTTCTCAACTTCACAAGGACTTTTTCTCCTATAATGATGTCTTGGGCTGGGATTTGGCTCAGTTGGTAGAGCACTGCGCTACAGTCTCTGAGGTCCCGAATTCAATTCCCAGCGCCATAAAAATGGGCAAAGGACCTGGCAGTGCACTCTCAAGGCAATCCTGAAACAGTTGGCCATTGAAAACCCTATGAGGGTCAGTATGAGTTGGATACCGACTTGATGACACCTAACAACAACAACTAACAATGATGTCTTTTCTCCACTTAGTTTCAGTTTCTTCCTCTCTGCTGGACCAATTCAATTATCAATCAGGTATGCCTGATTATCAGTCATCTTAAAAACATTAAAGAGTAAGGAAACCAAAAGTTTTCCATTTATCTATTTTCCTTCAATTAGAACAATCCTCCAAATGCCTACATATACTTACTGACTCAACTTGCTGATCATCATTTTATTTTTTAAGATACAATTTTGAAATACTCTCCAAAATACTTACCTATTTCAACTCAATTTTCTGTCATGAAGAAGCTTTTGTTAAAGACACTTATGACTTATATTTTATACAAACAATGGTGAAATCTCTGTTCTAATTTCATTGACCCATCAGCAGCACTTGGCATGGATGGCAATACTTTCTTTGAAGTATTGTCTATTTTCCCTTTCACCACTAGAAACTTTTTCTTTGTCTCTTTTGCTAGCTATCCTCCTCTATAAGATTTTAGAAGTTGGGGTATTCCAGAACTCTTTCCCTTTTTCCCTCTATACCCTTTCTCCCTAAATTATTTGAATCTAGACATAATACTCTACTGCACTGCTGCTGAGTCCCTTGAGTTCATATACCACCTATACCTATATCATCCATTTGAGATATTGCTCAAATCTATAGCTCCAGTCTGGACCACTCTTCTGAACTTCAGAAATCATGTACTATATCCAATTCAATATCCCACATTGCCACCTGTAACATCTAATAGATCTATCAACTGTAACAGAGCCAATACAATACTACAGTCTTACTTCCTAATCTTCTCCATCCTAAGCCATCTCCATTTGAGTAAACCCTCTGTTGTTAATGTCAATAATATAGGAGTCATTCTTGATCGTATTCTTCCTTTCAAATTTCTGCTGTTAACATCTGTAATTCCTATCATACCTCTAAGAGTCTATTTTTAAAAATATTTACGTTGTTAATTGTCTCAAATCCATTTCTGCTAGATTTGAAAGCCCTAATCCAAGCTACTCTCATCTCTCACTTGGACTACTGCTGCAATACTCCCCTACTTTGTCTTTCTATTTCTACTCCTTTCCCCCTACAGCACGTCCTTTCATGATATCTAAGGTGATCTTTTGAAAACATCAGTCTGATAGTGGTGCTTACTAGCTTAAAGTTTCACAGTTGTTACCCCATGCAACTTAAAAGCCAAACTACTTACCAAGAATTACAAGGTTCTACATAATATAGCTTTTTCCTATTTCTCTATTCTTAGCTTCTTCTACTAGCTCCCCCATTATACTCCAGCCAAACTGGTTCTTCATACAAAAAACCTTATCTCTGTTTTAACAACTTTGATATAGGCCAATACCCCAGTGACTCAGGAGATGACACAGGAAGATTACAAGTTTGAAGCCAGAAGCAGCCTGCATAACATACTGAGACTCTGTCTCAAAATACAAAGTGAAAGATGGGCTTGGGGTATGGCTCAGTGGTTGAGCACATGTGCTTACAAAAATCATTGTGAGGTACCAGGTTCAACTCCCCAGTACTGAGAGAAAAAAAGAAAACAACAATGATATAAAGTCCTTTTTTTTTTTTTTCATTCTTCAAGTCTCAATTCAAATGCCATTGCATCAGAAAGGCTGTCTCCAACCACTGTAGGTAAACTGGTCACCTGTTCACATTCTGTTAAAATAACAGAGACTAGGGAATAGGACCTGGCAGCCCACCCCAAAAACAATTAGCCACTGAAAACCCTATAAATAGCAGGAAAAAACCTGTCAGATATAGGGCTGGGAAATGAGCTACACAGGTTGGAAGGCACTCAAAAAATGAGTGGGGAAGAGTTGTCACTTCAAAGTAAAGTCTACCTTACTGACAGAAATGAAGTAAAGCCCCAGGGACCTCCATTTGCTGATGTGGCATGATTCAAAATGAGGAGGAACAACTATAAACATAAATTAATAATTCAAATGTGGAATGTACATAGAATGGACCTAGGAAATTAGAAATCATCAGAAGGGAAATGGAGTGCAGAAACATCAATACTCGAGGTATCAGTGAGCTAAGGTAGAGTGGCATGGGCCATTTGGAATCAGATAATCATATGGTCTACTATGCTCGGAATGACAAAGAGAAATGGGGTTGTATTCATAATCAAAAAAGACATCTCAAGATCTGTCCAGAACTAAAATGTTGTCCAGGGTAAAATAATATCCATATGAATACAAAGAAGGTTGGTTAATATGACTATTATTCAAATTTATAAACTCACCGCTAAGGCAATAAATGAAAATAAGGAAGATTTTTACCAACTCCTGCAATCTGAAATATATCAAACATGCAATCAGAGTGTGGTGATAATTACTAGTGACTGGAAGGCAAAAGTTGAAACCAAAGAATAATTCTCAATAGTTGGAAAATATGGCCTTGGTGACAGAAATGATGCTGGTGATCACACGATAGAATTTTATCAGACCAATGAACTTTTCATCGCAAATAAATTTTTTCACCAACATAAATGGCAACTATACATATGGAATTCTCCAGATGGTGCATATAGGAACCAAATTGACTACATTTCTGGAAAGAGATGATAGAAAAACACAATATCAAATGTTAGAACAAGACCAGGTGCTGATTGTGGAACAGATCATCAACTGTTCATATGCAGCTTCAAATTGACACTGAAGAAAATTAGAACAAGTGTACAAGAGCCAAGGTATGACCATGAGTGTACCCCATCTAAGTTCAGAAACCACCTCAAGAACAGGTTTAATGTAGTACACACTAATTATAGATAACCAGACAGGTTGTGGCCTGACATCAAAGACATCATACATCAGGAAAGCAAAAGGTTATTTAAATGACAGGAAACAAAGAAAAGACCAAATTATCTGTCAAAAGAGACTCTAAAACTTGCCCTTGAACATTGAGCAGCTAAAGGAAAAGGAAGGCATGATGAAGGTAACGAACTAAACAAGATTTCAAAGGGTACTTTAAGAAGACAAAATCAAACATTATGACATGTGCAAAGAGCTGGAGAAAAAAAACAAAAATTGAAGAACATACTCTGTTTTTCTCAACCTTAAAGAATTGAATAAAATATTCAAGCTTTGAGTAGCAATACTGAAGGATTCTACAGAGAAAATATTAAATGACACAGGAAACATCAAAAGAAGATCAAAGAGACACAGAGTTGGTGGATGACCAGCCATTTCAAGAGGTTGCATATGATCAGGAAACAATGGTCCTGAAAGAAGAAGTGGAATCTGCCTTGAAGGAATTGGTGAAACACAAGTTTCCAGGAATTGACGGAATACCAATTGAGATATTTTAACAAATAGATGCAGCATTGGAGGTGCTCAGTTTTTTAGGCTAAGAGATTTAGAAAACAGCTACCTGGCAAACTAACTGGAAGAGATCTATATTTGTGCCTATTCCTAAGAAAGGGGATCCAACAGAATGTGGAAACATGATACTATCAAACAATATCATTAATATCACACACAAGCAAAATTTTGCAAAAAATCATTTAAAAATGACTACAGCTTTATATAGACAGGGAACTGGCAGAAAATCAAGCCAGATTCACAAGAGGACGTGGGACCAGGGAAATCATTGTTGATATCCCATGGATATTAGCCAAAAGCAGAGAACACTAGGAAGATGTCTATATTTTATATACTATTCAAAGGCATTTGATTGTGTATATCATATGAAATTGTAGATAACACTGAGAAGAATGGGAATACCAGAGCACTTAATTGTACTCATGAGGAATCTGTACATGGACCAGGAGGCAGTTGTTCAGACTGAACAAGGAAACATCGCCTGTTTCAAAGATGAGAAAGGTATGCATCAGGGTTGTATCATTTCACCATACCCCTTCAATCTCTATGCTGAGAAAATAATCCAAGATGTTACACGTTATGAAGAAGAACGCAGCATCATGACTGGAGGAAGACTCATTATCAACCTGCTTTATTCAGATGATACAACTCTGCTTGCTGAAAGTGAAGAGGATTTGAAACATTTACTGATGAAGATCAGAGAACACCACCCTCAGCACAGATTGTGCCTCAACTCAACTAAACAAAAATTCTTACAACTGGGTCAGTAAGCAACTTCATAAATGGAGAAAAGATTGAGGTTGTCCACGATTTTGCTTTACTTGGTTCTACAATCAACATCCATAGAAGCAGCAGTAAAAAAAAATCAAAGACATATCTCATTGGGCAAAGCTGTTGCAAAAGACCTCTTTTAAGTGCTGACAAGTAAAGATGTCACATTGAAGACGAAGGTGTGCCTGACTCATCCTATCATATTTTCAGTCACACCCATATGGTAGTGAAAACTGGACACTGAATAAGGAAGACAGGAGGAAAATTAATGCTTTTGAATTATGGTACTGTAGGTGAATAATGAATATACCATGGACTGCAAAAAGAATCAATAGATCTGTCCTAGAAGAAGTACAACCAAAGAGCTCATTGGAAGCAAGGATGGCTAGACTGCATCTTATGTATTTTGGATATGGGACCAATCCCTGGAAAAGAACATCATGTTTAGGAGAATATCAGGTCAATGAAAAAAAGGAAACCCTCAACTAGATGGAATGACACAGTGTCTGCTACAATGGACTTAAACATAAGTAATATGGTGTCCTTGGCCCAAAATTGGGGAGTGTCTCATTCTGTTTTACATAGGATTGCTATGAGTCAGACCCAACTTGATGGCACCTAATAACAGCAACAGTTATTATTATTCACCAGTGATGGAAACATTATCATTTGTTTGTATTTATCGTCTGTCTTCCCTAATGTAAGTTCCTTGAGGATGAGACCATGTCCATTTTGGATGCTTAGCACCTACAACATATCTGTACCATAATGTTGCTGCTGTTAAGTGGCATCAAGTTGAATCCTACTCATATAGATCCTATGTACAACAGAACGAAACACTACCAGACACTGGGCCATGCCCGGCACTATGTTAGTGCTTCACCACTATTCATAGAGTTTTTAGTGGCTGATTGTTTTCAGGATTGTTTCAGGACTGAGCTGTCAGGTCCTTCTCCAGTTTTTGCAGTGCTTGGGATAGAATCTAGGGCCTCAGAGCGCACATTGCAGGACTCTACCAACTGAGCTAAACCTCAGCCCCTGTGCCAGAATGTTGTTCTTAGGTGCCATTGAGGGTCGTCCAACTCATAGCAATCCTCACAGTATTTTCAACGGCTGATTCTATCAAGATTGCTTTGGGAGTGTATTGCCATGTCTTTCTCTCATTTTTGCAGTGCTGGGGATCAAACTCAGGGCCTCAGTGAGTGCAGCACAGCATTCTAGCAACTGAGCTCAACTCTAGCCCTCGGTGCCATAATAGGCACCCAACAAATATTTACTGCCAGACTCCACTGTGATATTCTTACCTTGACAGAGATTCAAAAACAGTGAATATGGGGAATGGTTACATGATGTCACTACAAGTGGAATTGGAACCTGTGCACAGTGGTGAATACCTGTAATCACAGTGACTTGGGAGGCTGAGGCAGGAGGATGGTGAATTTGAGGCCAGAGGCAGCCTATTAAACTTAGCAAGACCCTGTCTCAAAATAAAAAAATAAAAAATGGGCTGGGGGTGCAGCCCAATGGTAGAGCACTTGCAAAGTAGGTGAGAGGCCCTGAGTTCAATCACCAAGTATCACAAAAATAAATTAACTAATAAACAAACAAATAATGGAATGAAAAATATTACCAAGGGCCTTATCCTAGTTACAGAGCAGTCTACATTGCAAACAACCAAAATTAGATAGGTAGATAAATGATGAATAGTATCGTACTCTTGGCAGTATGAAATGCTTATTTATTTATTCATGTATTTATTTGTTTATGCAGCACTAGGGGGTTGAACCCAGTTCCCCATACATGCTAGGCAAGTGCTCCAACGTTGAGCTGCACTTCCAGTCACACTGCTTTTATTTTATTTTATTTTGAGACAAGGTCTCGCTAAGTTGCCCAGTCTGCCTTTGGCCTCAAACTCAGGATCCTTGTTCCTCAGCCTCTCAAGTTTCTGGCATTATGGGTGGGTACCAATGTGCCCAGCTTTGAAACTCTTGGTAGATAACTAAG
This sequence comes from Pedetes capensis, assembly GCA_007922755.1. Classification (NCBI taxonomy): domain Eukaryota; kingdom Metazoa; phylum Chordata; class Mammalia; order Rodentia; family Pedetidae; genus Pedetes; species Pedetes capensis. The sequence goes on from VMDO01033495.1 coordinate 6,938, forward strand.
AACTTAAGCTTGCAAAAGTTCTTAATTCATGTAAAGTTGATGCCTCCTTATAGGACAAAGATCATTCCTACAATAAAATAAATAAGTAGAATATAAAATATCTACTCTTATAACCACAATGTGGTAAAATTGACTTTACACATCATCAAGTCACAGACTGCTACAAAATGCAATCTTTAAAGTCTCTTGCTCCTCTCCCTCATGCTATCCCATAGTATTCTTTTCCTAAATCCCTTGTGTATGTAGTACCCAAAATTAGGTTGCTTAAAACAATTTATTTTCTCACAGTTTTTTAGGTTGCTACAAGTCTAATATGAGGTTGATATGATTAGTTCCTTCTGGAAGTTTTGAGAGACAATCTGACCCATGCCTCTCTTCTAGATTTTAGTGGCAACCATTAGAATTCCTTGGCTTATAATTGCATCACTCCAGTCTCTTCCTCTGTCTTCACATGGCTTTCCGCACTGTGTATAAATCCATCTTCAAATCCTTTCCTCCTTATAAGGACACCAGCCTTTGGATTGAAGGCTCACTATTGGCCAGTATGACTTCGCTTTGACTGGATTACAACTGAAAATACCATATTTCCAAATGATATCATGTTATAGGAACTAGGGGGTTAGGACTTCACTACTTCTGTTGGAAAGGTCACTCCTGAAACCACAATATCTTGATCCATGTCTGTCTTATAGTAGCTTTATGATTCACATTGTTGCTATGCAAATACTACTTTGAACTTAAGGTTTAAAAAGGAATGAATCTACATTTTATAAATCCAGGAATGTAATCTTACTTTTTCTTTAAAAAGTGTATGGTAAACCTTCAGATAATATATGTCAAATGTAGGAAATCCCCAAAATCCTATTTCCAATAGAAGCATGTTATTTTGGCATTTTTTATTTTTGGCTTTTTGCGATGTCTTTCAAAGAGAGACAAACATCTGTCTAATTCAGTTAAAAAATATCTTGGCAAATAAAGAGTATTACTGACATGGAATAGGAGATTTAATGGAGGAAGCTGATTTTAATTAAATTATTGCCTCTAAAGGCTGCCAGGGGCTGGGGTTTAGCACAGTTGTAGTGGGCTGCTCTGCATGCTCTGAGGTCCTGGGTTCAATCTACAGCACTGCAAAAATTGGTAGCAGGACCTGGCAGCCCACTCCCTAAACAATCAGCCATTGAAAATCATATGAATAGCACAAAAGCACTGATGTAGTGCTAGGCATGGCACAATGTCACAGAGTGTTTCATTCTGGTTGTATATAAGGTTGCCATCACTTGGACCCAACTCAACTGCACATAACAACAACAACAAAGACTGACAGAGATCATCTGCTGCTGATTGGCACCATCTTTAATGTTGCCAAGGACTGGGGCAATCTTCAGTGTATTATAGTCTATGAATGAAATAAAGTGAGTATTATCATACAAAAGAGTCTGGAAGGAATATACTGAGGTGGCACTCTACTACCAGAACTAATCTGAGCCAATATCTTCCACTTCTTATTTTAAGGAAATCATATCATTAGGTCATTTCATGTGAATAAAAGTATGATTTGTTGTTCCTTTCTGTCTTTCTCATTTAGTATTCTATTGTGGACTAGTGAATTGAGATCTCTACACTGATGATTCTTCAATGGCAACAAAGAGATAATAGTAATGATATTAGGCTACTCTGTGTGATGCCCTGCAATCATATAAAAAAGTGACTTTATAGAATAGCTTATTATGTGGCTATGAGTTGAGAATATATGGTTACAATCCATTTAATGAAGTTCTCCTAAAAACCAAAAGCCTGTAAAACCTGAAACATAAAAATTCCTTTATGCTAAATCAAATGCTTTTTCACCATGCCAGTGTTATAAGTATCATCTCACTCTTAAATCTGAGAAAAGCAAATCCATTTATGATATTCATAACACTTATGAGCAAGCTGTGGTTTTTAATAAAATACAAGTATTTGTGCATATAATAAGCAGATGTAACCTTCTTTGCACTCATAGAATGGATTTATTTGCATTTATGAATGGTACCAATCAGATAGATACACCTATAATTGGTTCTTTATCAATCCTAATCAGAAAAATCTCCTTTCACTCATTAGGTTGAGGTTTGAGTTTTAAGACCTGAATCATAATGGGTTGCAAGTTAAATTTTCTAAAATCTTTTCCTTTCCAATTTCAGATTTAGTGGCATACATAACAAAATTTCATAATTAGAAAGATTGAAGTTTCTTTTGGAAATCAGAGTTTCAGAGCTAGAAGAAACCTTTGGCAACCCTTAGTTAATGGCAGAGCGAGGATGAGACCCCAGGTCTCCTGATTCCCATTTTAGTATTTTCCACACTGCCAAACACTACCTCTCCATATGCCCAATGATTTATTTGCAGCATCAAAGTCTCAAAGAACTCTAATTTGATTCAATTGGCTGCAATAGGTATTTTAAATCTCCAATTAGACAAAAAGACCTAAATGACATCATTTCTAAAATAATCACTCCAAATCTCTTATCAAATACAATTCAGTCTTTTGAGTTGACATTTTAAGATATAGTCCCTTTTTAACTCTACCTTTGATCAGTTTTTCATTCTGACTAATCAGCAGCTCCCTGGGATGCTTCCCAGAAAGTGAGTATGATGTTTTCCAAATCTGTTAATTGAACAGAAAGACTTTTCTCTATTTTGATATGTAGGTTTCGTTGTGGTATGCTTACAATTAGCAGATTTTAAGATTGATTAAAGCCCTTAGCTTCAATTCAATTATTAATTAATCTCAGCAGCCATTTATTGCTTCATATACCACAGAAAAATAGAGATCATCCTTTAATTATTGATTCATCTGAACATAGGGCACCAGCTGCACTACCTTTACATGTCAACATTTCTGTTAAGTATATTTTCAGCTTGCTCTGCTTTCCTTGTCAAAAAGAAAGATATTTTCAAGCCATCTGTTAAATTGCCAGCCTCACTTTTCTCCTAGTGATGATTTTGGACAAAATTATTAGGCAGAAAGTCACTCAGCTCCTTGCTGGTAAGAAGTCTTCTCTCCAAGGGCTGAAAATAGCCTTGAGTCTCTGGATTACTTGAGGTGACTTAAAATATTTTTTTCTCAAGAACAATAGCTCAGAATTCACTTTATCAGTATTCACTTTTAATTATATGAATTATTCTTATGACACTTGGGGAAAATGCTCACATCATGAATAGTACAGTTCTTTTAATGCTTAATTCTATTAATGTATGAAAAAATAATTCCTGTGTATTTTGAAGTATTTAAACTATAAAAATAAAACCTTGTTGCAAGTATTATCCTCATTATAAATGGAGAGGGCTGCTGTAGCAGAGTTATCTCTTTCATCAACATTAGCCATGATTAACAATGAGGAATTTTCATTTTGATCAGTTGGCTTGCCTATTGACAAGTCCACAATTAATCTCTAAGAGTTTTTCCTAATCCTTTTATAGAATAGTAAGGGGTAACCTATATGAATAATGTTCATCAAAATGCATATATGGAAATGTCACTATGAAAAGCATGTCAGAATGAATCACATTAAGGTATACATTAAAAATTTCCAATTAAAAAAAAAAGAAATACTGCCTGTGTTATGTTACATGCTGGTGTGACCATTATAGCCCAGAGATCCCAAATAATAGTTATTGTAAACCAGAGAGGAGGTTATTTTTCTTGCATGTCAAAATCTGGGCAGGCAACTTCAAAAGGAGAGGAGATCCTTTTTCTTCTTACAGATTGCTCTGATGTCACTGATACACAGCTACCATCTCCTTGTCCAAGAGAGCTGTATGGCTCCTGTCATCAGGTTTATGTTCCAATCTGCCTTTGAAATGAATGGGCCAGAAGTTGGGTACATCACTTCTGTTCACATTCTACTGGCCAAAATTTAGTCCCAAAGCTAGCCTTATATACCCACTGTGGACCCTGAGAAATGCAATGTTTGGCAGGGTGGCCATGTGTCCAACAAAAATTCCATTTTAGGAAAGGAAGAATGAATATTGGGGGACCACCAAGCACTCTCTACCACCATATTAACGAGAGTAATGAAAATTAATAGTAACTCTTTTCATTGATGTAGCACTTTTTTCCTGAGCTCTGTCAATTATCATCATTGTTGTTAGGTGCTGTCGAGTCGGTATCTGAGTCATAGCGACCCTCATAGGGTTTTCAATGGCTGACTGTTTTGGGATTGCCTTGGGAGTGGATTGCCAGGTCCTTCTCCCATTTTTGCGGTGCTGGGAATTGAACTCGGGACCTCAGAGACTGCAGTGCAGCACTCTACCAACTGAGCTAAATCCCAGCCCGTCAATTATCATTAGTCAATTAATTCTTAATGATATACACTAAAACCTGAAGGAGAGGAGAATCACAAGTAATCAGAAGTGGCAGATAATACAAACATAATATTTTCTTTTGATTTGAACATTCTGGTTCTTTGATGCCTCAATGATCAAGACCAGAAATACTGAATTACCATAAGCCCCACATATGCTAGAACATTTCATACCTACAAATAAACTCAGGATGCTCTTTCTGCCTATAATGGCTTTTCTTTTCTTATTTGCCTGCCAAATACACACTTAACTTTCAAGATTCATCTTAAGTTGTATCTGATATGTTTTCTTTTCTATATCCTCTCAAAAAATGAAAATAAAAAATGCTCCCACTAACCAAGGTAGAATTGACTACATCATCTTTTGTGTTCCCATTCTACCTTGAGTAAACCACAGTTTATTGTTAATTGGTATTTGTAACTGTCTCCTCCATTCGAAAGAAATGTTGAGGTTAAGGTCAAAGCTAATTTATCTATTTCCTCAGCTCCTGGCACAGAGCCTTGTATGTTATAGGTACTCAACAATATCTATTGATTTGAATTAAACATTTTAAATAAAATACTGAATTATGCTACTAAAATATCACTGGAATACATCTGAAAAGAAAGTATCAATGATCTCTTTCATTTATTTGAAATATTTCTCAGAGTAAAGGGATTACTTGATGAAATGCAGGCTATGTACAAGGAACTTAAATGATAAACAAATAAACATAATTTTCATGTGAGTATTTGTGCAGAATATCTCAGTAGAGCCAGTTTCAGGTGTAGGTAAAAGATGTAGAAATCCCAATAATGTTACAGTGAAAGTAAGGTTAAAGATACAAATGCTTGTTACTGTCATTAGAAATGAGTAACTCTATGGGTATTCTGACTAATTCAATGATACATGAAATAGAAATCTGAAAGAAGACAAAATTATCAGTATTTATAGATAATCATATGCTTAAAATGCAAAAGTAAGATTTTATAAATCATAGGAAATACCATGAGTTCAATAAAATGGTAAAGGGAAAATATAAAAATACACAAAAATCTTTCCTTGTTGTAAGAAAAGGTTACATTTCTAAAGTAACCAAAACTATAAGCTGCCTATGAACAACTCTAATATGGAATATGTTACAATGAAAATTTCAATGGATTTTCACAGGAAAATTTAACAATGACTCTAAAGACCATTTCTTTAAAAATAAACAGATAAGTCAAAAAGTTAAGAGCAGTTGGAGAAAGCAGGGTGCAGTGGCACATACCTGTAATCCCAGTGACTTGAGAGGTGTGGCTGGAAGGCAGTCAGAAGGACTGGCAGTTTAAGGCCAGAGACAGTTGGCACGATTTAGCAAAATAAAAACTAAAAACATAAAAAGGGGGCTGGGAGTGCAACTCAGTGGTGGAGCCCTTGCCTCACACATGCATAAGGCCTTGGGTTCAGCTCCCAACCCAGTACTGAAAAAATAAAAAAAAAAGAGTGTACTAAGTCTAACCTAATATTAAAATAAATCACAAATTAATGTGGAAGTGATATGTTTACAATAAATGGTATGAAGATATTGGTTTATATGGAAAATAGTCAAATTAGAGCTTTCCCTCAGATCTTGTCACATATTTGAGTTTAGATGAATTATGGATTTAAATTTGACCTTCTATATTGCAAAAAAGCCTCCTTTACCAAAGTCAGTAGACAATTTAAGAACTATTTAGAAGAAATACAATTGAAATATTTAAGGAAAAAGTTAATATCCTTGGTACTGTGGAATGAATTGCATCTGCCCCCCAAATTCACATGTTGAAACTCTAACCCCTAGTGTGATGCATTGGAAGACAGGGCTTTTAGGAAGTTGTTATTGTTGTTAGGTGCCATTGAGTTGGGTCTGACTCATAGCGACCCTCTGTACAACAGAGGATACACTCCTGAATGTTGTACCATGCCCAGCACTATGTCAGTACTTCTTTGCTATTCATAGGGTTTTCTTTTCTTTCTTTCTTTTTTTTTTTTCCTTGCAGTACTGGGAGGTTGAACCCAGGGCCTTGTGCTTGCATTCCTTGTAAGTGCTGTACCAGTGAGCTGTATTCACAGCCTATATTTTTACCTTTTATTTTGAGACAGGGTCTCTCACTAAATTACGCAGACTGCCTCTGGTCTTGAACTTGTGATCCTCCTGTGTCTGCCTCCTGATTCATAGGGTTTTCAATGGCTGATCGTTTCAGGATTGCTTTAGGAATGGATTGCCATGTCCTTCTCTCATTTTTGCGGTGCTGGGGATCAAACCCAGAGCCTCAGGGAGTACTGAGACGCACTCTACCAACTGAGCTTAAACCCAGCCCCTTTAGAAAGTAATTAAGTTGAGTCATAAAGGTGGGTCTTAAATGCAGTGTAACTGCTCTCCTTATAAGAAGAAATGAGGATACAGACATGCACAGATGGAAGACATGTGAACATACAGGGAGGAGTTGGTCATCTATCAGCTAAGAAGAAAAGGCCAACACCTTAATTTCAGACTTCTGGTCTCTGGAACTTTGAGAACATAACATTCTGTTTTTCATCTTAACTAGTCTGTGGTACTTTGTTTGGCAGCTTTAACAAACTAATACAGTGGTCAAGCAAGTTACAAAAAAAAAAAAAAAAAAAAAACCAGCAAGAAAGAGACAAACAGGTAAATATTCTCAATCTTATCAGTATCAGAGAGATGTAAATTAGATTAAAATACAAGATTAATGTACAACAATGTGTATTAAAACATAGTTGTGGCCAAGTTATTTATAATAGTAACAAATAATAGAGCAATCTAAATGTTAAATAATAAGGAATTATTTCAATGTTATGTACTCCAGACTTGTACATACACCTGCCTACCCGAAATTTCCAATTGGTTCCAAGTGGCATCTCAAAATTAACATATCCAAAACCAAGTAAAATATATTGTGGTGAGAATATGTACTATGAGATCTATCCTCTGAACACATTTTGAAGTATATAACACAATGCTATCAGGAGAAGGACGTGGCAACCCATTCCCGAGGCAATCCCGAAACAATCTGCCATTGAAAACCCTATGAGGGTCGCTATGAGTCGGATACAACTCGACAGCACCTAACAACAACAACAACAATAACTATATGATACAGCCGAAATCAAACTTTTGATTTCCCCTCCTGAAATAAAAACCTGTTACTCACATAGCTCAGTTTTCTCCATTATTCTTCCATATGCTCAGATCCAACGTTTCCTTACTTTTCACTCTCTCACACTACACATCAAATCTGTCAACAAACCCTCTTAGGATCACCTTCAAAATATATCCAGAATTCAATCATTTCTCATCACCTCTACCACTACAACTTTAAACCACACTACACCAAACCACAAACATTATGTTGCCTGGACTATTTCAAAAGTTTCCTAACTTGTTTTGCCTCTTTTGCCCTTACCACTTTACAGTCTATTCTCAGTGTAGCAACCAGATTGAGCCTTTTGAAATGTTAAATCAGATAATGTCAATTCTCTACTCTGAACCCTCCCCAATATCTTCCCATTTCATTCAGAAAAAAAAAAAAAATCAAAGGTCCATTCCAAGGCCTTCTTGGCTGTTCACAGTCTGGCTGCTACTGCCTCTTTGGCTTAAGGTACTCATCTCCCCTTCACTGATAGCACCCCCACAGCACAGGCTACCTCTTTACTACTAGATATTGCCACCTTATGGCTCTTGCATTTGCTGTTTAGTTTGCCTAGAAAATTCTTCCCTCAGAGATCTGCATAGTCTCCTGCAGGTTTCTGCTCAAATTTTGCCCCTGATCCCATATACTAGAAGTTCTTGGGGCTTTGTTTTGACACCTTTTGTTGGATGGTTCAAGTAGTCCCTTAGTAACTGTGAGTATTGGATGTTAACAGCTCCATTCCCCTCAGAGTTGACCTTAGAAGCCAGGAGTTACCTTTCCTGGAAATGGCTGGGAGCTTACATCTTCCCCTTGCTGGCAACTAAGAATTGACAAAGTTGCAAAATGCCACTTGCCTCCAGGTGAGATATCTCTGTGGTGTCATAAACATCCCAGAGCCTCCCACTTAGAACAGGCTAGACTTCATTTTAAAAACCACGTTTGCCTTGGATCTTCCTCTGCATTAAACTGATTTCCTCACTCCCTTAAATGAATGTGCTCCCTCAATTCATCTGCAGGTGCTTCTTCAATAAATCAATTTCTCAAAAATCCCATCTCAGTTTGCTTCTATGAAATAAAAACTAATACAGTGGGTACCATAAGAGATTCTAGAAAAGTATCTCACTGTCTGAATGGCCAGTAGTACCCCAGCAGAAGTAGCAGATGGAATATCAACAGTCCCTAGAATGCAGGGATAAACCAGCTTTTGCAGACTCTGGTGTTTACAAAATACAGGGATCTTGGTGAAACCTAGACTTAGTTTTTGAATGGCTATTGCTATGTACCACTGATGCTTTGGAAAAGGAAAATGATAGCCTCATATTGCTTAATTACTAAGTCAGCAATATATGAGAATCACAGAGGGCATCCTTGGAGGCATTTTGAAAAGATATTCATCTGTAGCTTGAGTGCAGACTGACAAAGGGATTGACTATTTAACACTGAAAATCAGAGGCTATTGAATTCTTAACCTAAACAACTTCTTATGCTGAAGTCAGGACCCAGATACAGAAGGGTTGTTAGGTGCCTTCGAGTCAAATCCATCTCAGAGTGACCCTGTGGACAACAGAACAAAACATTACCCAGCCCTGTGCCATATACACGATCATTTTATGTTTGAGCCCATTGTTACAGACAGTTTCTTCTCATTTTGAGTCATGCCACATCAGCAAAAGAAGGTTTCATCATTATGGTTGACTCCACTTTGATGAGGCAACACTTCACTAGTCATTTCTTGAATGCCTTCCTCCTTGGGGGGCTCATTCTCCAACACTATATTTCACAGTGCTTCTCGCTATTCAGCGGTTTTTCATTGGTTGATTGTTTAGGGAGTAGGCTGCTAGGTCCTTCTCCCTAGTCTATCTTCGTCTGGAAGCTCAGCTGAAATATGTCTATCATGGTGGCCCCACTAGTATCTGAAATAACTGTGGCATAACTTTAAGCATCACAGCAATACACAAGCCTCCACAGCACAACAAGCTGTCAGAGATGGATTAGGTCCTTGAAACTTCAAAGGAGAGTATCTGAGTAGATTCACTTAAACAATTTGAGCCCAAAGATTTCCGTTAACCCTCTAGACCTGAAAAATGTCCCTACTTCCCCTCGTTAGAAGAGAGAAGACATCCTGTTTAAAGCTTATGTACAAACCTCAAATGAGGTGAATGTCTTCCAAAGTGATGTTGAGCCTCCTTATGATTTGTCCCTCTCTCTCCTCTTGCAGTCCACACCAATAGGTACATTCAGGGCTCAGCTCCATCCTTCTGACATTGTGCTAGGTCTGCTCAGGGAGTGGATGGGTTACAAACCAAAGAATCTGAGGGACCCACCTGACATGAACTGGTAGGAACAGGGAAAGTGTACTAAGAATAGATCCTGAGGGTGCTGCTTCAGAAGCAGCAGAAAATAAAGATAGATAAAGGAAAGTTTGTTAATAATGTGATGCTTTTTTTGGGCAAGATTCCTGTTTATTGAATGGAATACACTGCTGATGGAGTGCCTCTTGGAAGCTTAGTAAAAGGAATGGTTTACATTAAATGAACTAAAAGTACAAGAATTACAATGCAGAGGAAATCCTCCATAAGCTAAAGAAAGTGATGTACTAGAATGTATCTACCATAAGAAAACAGGTGCCTAGCAGTTGATCATTTTCTTGGAAGGAATGGAAAACAAACTACACTGTTTATATAAGAGCTGCTCCTGGAATCAGACTAAGGTAGGTTTCAGTTGAAACTCTGTCTTTTCTTCCCCTGCCCTATCCTGCTTCTTACTCCCTGACAGGTTACTTAAAGGCACTCTCTCAAATTATTTGACCAAGTATCTGCATGTGCTGCATAATGGATATTTAATATTTATTAAACAAATACAATAGGAGGAATGAGGTTCATTTTTACTTTCTCTTGCATATTTTCTGAATATTCTCAATTTGTCACAGTGAATTAGCTTTAATTTTTTTATTTTAAAAAGCTCTTTGTGTTCTGAAAAAAAATTAAACATATCCTGTGAAATCAATGACTGAAGGAATATACAAGAAAAAAATTTTGTTGTTTTTGAGACAGGAGTCTCACTATGTAGCCCAGGTTGGCCTTGAACTTGCAATCCTTCTGCCTCATCCTCCAGAGTTCTGGAATTACAGGCATATGCCACCACACCCAGCATTTAGAATGGAAAAAATTTGAAAAATAAAAGTAATGAAAACAATATAAAAGAAATGATCTGTATATTTAATTTTTTAAACCAAATGAAGAAAATATCTGCAATAAAATTTAACCTATCAAATTTATAAATTTTCTTAAATACAGCATTTATTTCCTAGCGAAAATAGACCAAGGTAACACTCACCCACAATTTCTTAAAGCTTTAAAAAGGTTTATAATTCTAGTAAATAATTCTAAATTTTCTTTTTAAAAAATATATATACTATTTTCAACTTTTAATTAGCATAGAATATATTGGGCTTCTTTATGGCTTTT
>VMDO01033496.1:0-17910 GCA_007922755.1 Pedetes capensis
TGAATGCCTAATAGTTTCAAATGGGCTTCTGACTGAATTAATAAAGTTCATCTTTGCAGCCTTTGTAAGTATAAAAGGATGTACTTCAATTACATAGTGACCTCAAGACTTCTACTGATGTGTCTCCACTCTGAATTATCCTAAATGAAATTACTTGCTAAAGCCTACCTCACTTATGGGAAAGAACCAATAATCATGAGATCATCAGGTGCTGATCATTAGACTGACCAGAAACAAGGTCTTCCATTTTGGTATTTATAAACTCTTGTTTCTAATACATTTATTATAGTTTCCTCAGTGTAGTGTTTTTTTACTGGCATTTTTTAGATGGAAATTATAGTATTTTTTGCTAGGTGCAGAAAATAAAGAATTGCTTCAGGATTACACTGATTTTCTCAGACTGGGCCACATACAATACAACATTGTCAGTGATATCTTTGGCAGATATAAAGGTTGACAATAAAGAAAATATACTAAATTGTCACTGGAGTTTAATTTAACAAATTTCTATATTGTTTGGTAATTACAAAGCTATTCTTATTATAAAAAATAGGGCACTGCTCATCCACAAGCAACACATCAAAGATATGATCAGTCCCAATCAGAATCCCAAAAGGTTTCCTTTTATAGAAATTGACAAACTAAGTTTAAAATATGTATGGAAATGTGAAGAGTCAAAAATATCCAACACAGGCCTGAGAAAGAAGACTAAAGGTGAAGGACTTGTATTACATCAACACTTACTATAAAACTATAATAATGAATCAGTATGAAGCTGGTATACGCACTAAACAATAAATCATTACCAGCATGTGCCTATAATCTCAGCACTTGAGTGGCTGAGGTAGGCCAGCATGACCAACATAGTGAGACCTAGTCTAAATAAATAAATAATAAAATAAAATAAAAATCAATAGAATAGAATAAAAAGTTCAGAAATAGACTCAGAGTTACTCAGTTTTTGACTTTCAATAAATGCTCCAATTAGCAAATGAAAATCTTTTTAACAATGGTGTTAGAACTAGAAATTCATGTGAAAACAATGAACCTTGACCTCAAAATCAGATCATACACAAAATTTAATTTTAGATGGAGAATAGGCGTCAGTATAAAAATTAAAATTGTAAGATTCCTTAGAGGGAATGTGGAAAAATGCCCTTGTGGCCTGGGGGTAATCAGAGTTTTCTAGATAAGACAAAGCAATTAAAAATCTCAAAAGGAAAAGATGGTAACTTAGATTTCATAAAAATATAAATATAACCAGGAAATTGCTGTAATCCCAGCAACCTGGGAGGATGAAGTAGGAAGATTGTGAGTTTGAGGCCAGAGGCAGCCTGTACAACTTAGTGAGACCATGTCTCAAAATAAAATACAATAAAGAGGCTGGAGATGCATTTAAGTAGTAGAGCCCTTGTCCAGCATATATGAGGTCCTGGGTTCAACCTTCAAGTATTGAAAAAAAGTCTATTCATCAAAAGACAACAGTAAGACAATTAATAAGCAAGTCACAAAATGTGAAAAAATATTTATAAAACTTATATCTACTAAAATACTCATGTTATAATATAATATAATGATTATATTGAGAGTTTTGTTTGTAGTCAATAAGTATGAACTAATTAGAAACAGCAGGTAAGTCAGCTGTGGTAGAAGGAAGTTCTGAGCCTACATGCAACCTCTGTCCCTGTCACTATGGCCACTTTCCCTATAAGTTCATCGAGCAAGCACTAGAGCAGCTGGAAAAAGAAGAATATGACATTAGGATAACATGTCATTTGGTTCACCTAATTATTAAGAGACTCCTTTAGAGTAGATGCCATTTGATGAGCATTTAGATGAGATACACTTATTGTTAATTGCAATGCCATGTTTGAGAATTCTGTTCATTTTTATCCTTTTACCACCAACATTCAAATGCTGTTCTTCCTAAATCACTGACTAAAACATCATCACACCATTAACAATTGTTTCCAAATCAATGTGGATCTAATGCTTCTGGTTATCTTTTTCCGGGCATGGTGAACAATAATCTGGACCACTGGGATGCCTTCCATCCACCTTTGCATTCAGGACCACCCCAAGTGGGACTCTCATGCTGCACTCATCCACTTGTAATTGGTAGTAGAAAATCTTTCAGAAATACCTGGATTTTTTTTCTTGCCAGTCAACTGGGCATAAGGAGCTCCCATAAGGCCAGAAGTGTGCATCAATAGACAAAGCATTGTAGTAGGAATCTGTGGCAAAGGAGTCTGAACCTATGTAACATTTTTATTTGACGGGCATACCCAATCTCATGACTTGTTGTTGTTAGGTGCCGTCGAGTCGGTATCCGACTCATAGCGACCCTCTGTACAACAGGGGAAACACTATTGTCAGTGCTTCTCTGCTGTTCATAGGGTTTTCAATGGCAGATTGATTTTTGGGAGGGGGTTGCCTAGTCCTTCTCCCAAGCCTACAGCTTCTGGTGTTTCCAGGCAGTCTCCCATCCAGGTACTAACCAGGCCGGACCCTGCTTAGCTTCCGAGATCTGACGGGATCAGATGCCACAGGGCTATGGCTGCAGAATCTCATGATTTAGTGAGCCGCCCCCCTCCCCCCAAAAAAAAACCAAAACAAAACAAAAAACAAAAACATGAAAACACCCAGTACAAAGTGGAAAGCTTAACATGCAGTATATATTAATTCCCCATTCCATAAATGCCACCAGATACTACATGTCCCTTAATGGTAGGTGATGCAAGATGCACCAATGTGTCTTCCATCTTTAAGGGCATATGCTCATACGTTCCAAGTAATTGGACTCAAGAAACATCAAAGAGGTTTCAGAAGGTTTCAGACTCCTGAATTGAGGGGGGAGTTTGCCAATCTCCATTTTCTTTGAAAAAATCTTACCAAACAACATAATCTCTTCATTTGGTGGAGTTTTACATATTTCTCTGATATTTGGTGGCAAATAAAATATCTTCTGTATTGGTTTCCTATTGCTGCTATAAAAACTACCACAAATTCATGACTTAACAACAAAATTTTCTTATTTTACAAACCTAGAAGTCTGAAGTTCAGAATGGGTTGGCAAGATATGTTCCTGTTGGACGTTGCAGGGAAAAATCCATTTCCTTGTCTTTCCCAGTTTCTAAAGGCTACCTTCATGGCTTAAGTCATGTACCTTCATCCCTCCAACCTCATCTTCTATCAAATCCCTCTTCTAAGAAATCTTGTGCTTTTATTGGGCCACTCAGATAACCTCCTCATTTCAAGCTTCTTAATTTAATCATATCTTCAAGGTCCTTTTTACCATGTAAGGTAACATTTACAAGGTACAGAGATTAGGATGTGGGCATACTTGAGGACCATTATTATCCCTACCACAAGCTAAAATAATGGCTGCCTGGAAAACATGGATTGTTGTTCAGAACTGCTATTAAGATAGAATAAAAATTCTTTTTCTTTGTCTGGTTGCTGACTGATCAAAGTGTCTGTTTAACTCCTGCTTTGCCTTAGGTTATAATGGGAGGAAAAGTATATGTGTCTCAGGAGCATAGTAGAATGAGATGGTATTCCAAAGAGAAACAGTTTGGGGTCTCAGTCTTGGCACCACTACTAACAAGTAGGGGTTGGGTAGGTAAGTTTTAATCTATGTAAAGTATTGTTTTTACTGTAGAGACTAGGTTGCATGATATATACTGAACACTTAGCGTAACGTCTGAGGTCTGAGAGAGAGAGGAGCCCTCAACAACTGAAGGTGGTTGCCATTATCATTATTCATTTAGATTAAATGCTCTCCATTCTGAACACCCATGAGAACCATTATGAAATAACAAAGTTCAGGAACCCTTGAATGTCAAGTAGTTACCGTAAAAGGATAAAGTTAAAGAACTAAACTGAAGATTTCAAAGGACAGCATGAGAAGACAAAATCAAATATTATAATCCAAAGATCTGGAGATAGAAAACAAAAAGGAAGAACACACTCTGTTTTTCTCAAACTTAAAGAACAGAAGCAAAAAAATCAAGCTCCAAGTGGCAATAGTAAAAGATTCTACAGGGAAAACACTGAATGGCACAGGAAAAATAAAAAGAAAATGGAAAGAATACATAGAGTCATTATCCAAAAATATTGGTGGATGACAAACCATTCAAAAGGTTGCATATGATCAGGAACCAATGGTACTGAAGAAAGTAGTAGAATCTGGCTTGAAGGAATTGGTGGAACACAAGGCTCCAGGAATTGATGGAATACCAATTGAGATGCTTCAACAAACAAGGGCAGCCCTGGAGGTGCTCACTTGTCTATGCCAAGAGATTTGGAAAACAGCTACCTGGACAACTGACTGAGAGAGATCTATATATGTGTCCCTACTCCCAAGAAAGATGATCCAAACAAATGCAGAAGTTATCAAATTATATCATTAATATTTCAGGCAAGAAAACTTTGCTAAAGATCACTCAATAGTGACCACAGCAATATATTGACAGGGAACTCCTGGGAAGTCAAGCCAGACTCAGAAAAGGGTGTGGAACCAGGGACATAATTGTTGATATCAGGTTGATATTAATTGAAAGCAGAGAATACCAAAAAGATACTGACTATATAAAGGCATTTGACTATGTGGATCACAACAAATTATGGATAACATTGTGAAGAATGGGAATATCTGAGCACTTAACTATACTTATGAGGAAACTGTGCATCGAACAGGAGGCAGTCATTCGAACAGAACATGGAAACACTGCCTGATTTAAAGTCAGGAAAGGTGTGCATTGGGGCTGAATCCTTTCACCATCCCTCTTCAATCTCTATACTGAGCAAATAATCCAAGAAGCTGGACTTTATTAAAGAATGTGGCATCAAGAGTGAAGGAAGATTCATTAACAACCTGCATTATGCAGATGACACAATTCTACTTGCTAAAATTGAAGAGGATTTGAAATGTTTACTGATGATGATCAAAGAACACAGCCTTCAGGAGGATTGCGACTCAACATCAACAAAACACAAATCCTTCCTACTAAGTCATTATACAATTATATTATTATGCAATTATATCTTTTATCATGATAAATGGAGAAAAGGTTGAGGTTTTCTAATATTTTGCTTTACTTGGTTCTACAATCAACACCCATGGAAGCAGCAGTTAAGAAATCAAAAGATGCATTGCACTGGGAAAAGCTGTTATAAAAGATCTCTTTAAAAGTGTTGAAAAGGAAAAATATCACATTGAAGATGCAGGTGTTCCTGACGCATGTCATGGTATTTTCAGCTGCATCATATGCTTGTGAAAGCTGGACAGTGCATAAGGGATACAAGACAAAAATTGATGTTTTTGAATTATGGTCCTGAAGATGCATATTGAATATACCATGGACTGCCAAAATAACCTAACCACCACCACAACAGGAACCACTCCAGAAATTATGATTTGACTGGTAGTAGACTTTTTCCAGTACTGGAGTTTAATTCCAGTTCCTCACACATTCTAGGCAAGTGCTCCACCACTGAACCACCCCTTTTTTATTTTTATTTTTAAGACATGGTCTAATTAAGTTGCCAGTGCTACCTCTGGCTTTGAAACTGCTATCCTCTGGCCTCAGTTTCCCAAATAGCTTGGATTATGGGTGTGTGCTATAGCTCCTGGCTCTGATTTTGTCTATTTAAAGCTCCCCAGGTAGTTATAGTGACAATCAAGGTTGAAAAAATATTGACTTTGATGAAGTTGGCAAGGACAGTTACCAAATCTTTTGGCTGAATCTACTATGAATATCATTGTGCCAAATCTAAAACTTTTTAAAAGTTATTATGTAAAAATAAATTCTACAGGTATTATTCAGCTAAAACATATATGTGTAAAGATGTATATTAATTGTAAGTAACATCTACCTTTCATATATTTAGACATGGAAAAATATTTTCTGGTTTTATCTTTTGGATGAATGTAATATAAATATAAAGAACATTTTCTGTACTTACCAAGAGAGGACAAATGGACTTAACAGTGGGTGTTGGTAGGTGAAGGAAGGTGACAGGAATTAATTCTTCAAAAGGCAGTGAAGAACAAGTTGATCATATTTCAGGTACACATTAAATCTCACTTCTTACATAAAACCTTTTTGTTATTGTCTTTTGAAGTGTTTAATCAAATGCTTCACAAAAATATGGTATTTTTATGACAGTTATTTTAACAAATTGGGCCTACTCAAAATAATATTTTATGTTCCCAAAGAATAATATATGTATATATACACTACACACACATAAACACTATGTAATATGAATATATTACCTTTAATATATGGCACAATGAGCAGTTTAAAGAAGAATTAGAACCAAAGGAGTGCTGCAAGAATCAAAGAGAGACAGGACTAGATTCTAAATTTCCATCTCTGGACTCAACTATTCCTCATATACTCTCTTTCTTTTACATTGGACAAGCATTTCTAGTACTGACACTCTAAAAGTTATACATTGAGCTCTCCTGTGGTTGTGGAAAGGATTTGATCTATGCTAGGAGAAGCAAGAGAGTAAAATTTGCAGCCAAGGCAAATTTTTGAGTGTCATGGAAGGATGAGGTTATTATAAATTGATACTTAACATGACTTTACTATTGATTTTTTTCTCTCCTTCTTTGTGGAATTCTTACTCTTACTCTATTTTTTTAATGTGTGTGTTAGTCTATTTTCAGAACTCCAGGCAAACTTCCACCAAACACTACTTGACTAGAGATAAAATGTGCAGTAGCTTGTCTTGGTATTTGCTAGAGCCCCTAAGGATCTCAAACCCTGCAAAGAAACTTTGGGACAAAGAAGGCATTCGTCCTTCCTTCAAATCACACATGCTTAAGTTCTAAGTATGAAACTTGAACATCAAAAGAAAAATAATAAATATGAAAAACATTTTAATCATTTTTCCAGGCTTGTGAAACTCTTCTTAATCCTGCCTCTAGACTGTGCATGGGTGTGTGTATAAATGTCTGTATGTGCAGATAGATAGATAGAAAGATATTAACATGGAGCTGCATGTACCTGTGTGTAGTTGGATAGGTAGATAGGTAGAAATATAATGTTTAATGGAATAACCAAAGAAATTCTCTTACTCTAAGCTTTTTCTTTCTTTACAAAATTGAGCATGGTGATAGGATCAAGATATTAGAATAATTTTTTCAAACAATTTTTACTGGAAATTGCAGAAGGAAAAGAAGCAGAGCTCTGGATATGTATGAAACTCTACGTAAATACATAATATTGCATGCAAATGCAAACACATACTGTAGAGTTAAACAATTTTTAACTGTCTACTTTACCTATATTTATTATTTTGATATCATCAATTAATATCCCAATTTATGGCCTGAAAATTTTCTCTGGGCATAGAGAAACATTCTTTTGTCTATTCAAAGAGTGGGAAACAGATTTTCCAATTCATATATCATAGCATACTTTTCCTTTTTCATTATTTGCAAGAATAAAATAACCAAAGGCAGCTACAATAAATAAGGAGTTTTTAGATTGACTTCAAGAAAAGAGATCAGGTTTAAGACTAAATATAATATGTCCTTAATACATGAAATAGATTCAAAGCAGGGGGGTTTAGTACACTAAACCATAACTTTAAAAATTTTATATGTGAAAACTAAGCTCTTTGAGAACAAAAACTATATTATTGGTAAGCTAAAGATTTGGCGGCATGAATCTAATCATATAAGTCATTTAAAGTAGGGAACCTTTTCCAGATGTGTTCACAGATGGATTGGATAGAAAAAAGCACAGTGAGATGCAGCATGGAAACGACTTGACCCTCTATTTCTGGCTTTGGAATTAAAGGAAATGGGTATTGTTGGGTGAAGGGGATTGGTCAAAGGATATAGGTAGCCTCTAAAAGTGGGAAAAGATAAAGAAATCAATTTTTCCTAGAGCCTCCAGGAAGGAATGCATCATTATCAACATCTTAATTTTTAGCCCAGTGAGAAGTGTCCTGAATTTCTGACCCACAGAACTATAAAACAGTAATATATTTGGGTTGCTTTTTGCCACTCTAGAAAATTAATATGAAAACATGAATACATTTTATAATCTATTCATTTCT
The DNA here is from genome assembly GCA_007922755.1 of Pedetes capensis. Lineage (NCBI taxonomy): Eukaryota > Metazoa > Chordata > Mammalia > Rodentia > Pedetidae > Pedetes > Pedetes capensis. The sequence goes on from VMDO01033496.1 coordinate 8,080, forward strand.
TTAGTATCTCAGCTTGGCTGAAATAAAAATTATACTGATAAAAACTATTGCCCACAATAGAAAGAGTAACTAAAATTTCTCATATGATAGTTTATAATTTTGCTCAAAAGAAGTTTTCCCTCACATGAAGGCAAACAGTTATCTTCATGGACAAGTTCTAAAATTCAAAAGAAAATTCTTTCATAATATCAAAGAATAATCCTACATATTAGAGAATAATTTTATATAATTTTTAAGGAATTATTCAATATTTCATATCATAAAGGAACCACCAAATTAATTTCTTTTTCTATGTCTCAGAGTCAATGCTTGTCATTGCCAACTCCCAAATGATAAAATATTCTTATCAAAGCTTTAAGAAGTGATCAAATGAAAGGTTATTTCAGTTCTAAACTTTGTTATAGGAATAAAACCAAATATTAAGATATACTAAAAGATACTGAAGAAAATACATCAACGTCTGGAAGTTCCCATATGGGGAAAGATTGGAAACAAAGAATAAAAGATTAATTTTCTTAGAATGTTTACTTGCTGGGAACCAAAGGCAATTTCCTATAAAGGGAGAAGTGTGAATTGAATAGCAAAACATAATAAAACAATCCAATGTACTCAGAAGAAAACCCTTAGAATATAGCATAAATTGAGTATTTTCTGCGATAAGGTAATTGTTAGTATATTTAATTAAAATTCATGAGTAATACACAAAACATGTATAAGATGTCTGTTGTGCAGAACCTTTATTTGTTTGTTTATTTTGTGATTTGTTTTTCTTTTTTTTTTTTTTTTTTGAGACAGGGTCTCACTATGTAGCCCAAGCTATTCTGGAACTTACTATATAGTCCTGGCTGGCCTCAAACCTTCAGAATGCTGGGATTACAGGTGTGCACCACCATGCCCAGCATTTCAGAACCTCCTTTTAGATATTTTGAGACAACTCAGAAAACTCTCTTTGACATTAAGGAGTTTAAAGACTTTGTATAAAGTTAAGACAAATGCAAGTGAAATGACAGAATTGCTACACAACAATGCTGGAGACAGAATTACTACCTTAAAGTGATGTAGAAGAAAGAAAGAAGTCAAGTATGGGTGATCAGGGAAGATAAGAGGTAGGCAGTTGGAACCAGAAATAAATCAGGTAGTCAGGTGTATTATGCAAATGAAAATGTACTAAGAAAGTCACTTTATAGAACAGATATGCCTCTTACCAGTCTTCCACAATGACTTAAATTTTTACCAGTAATTCAAGCCAACAGCTATTCATTTAACCAGAAAATATTTTTTGAGAATCATTCACGACATGGATGGCAGTATAAGTACTTTCCTTTGTTTCTCCTTTCCTTCAGTTTTGTTGTTGTTGTTGATAGGTGCTGTCAAGTCGATATCTGACTCATAGCCACCCTACGTACAACAGGTGAAACTATTGTCAGAGTTTCTCTGTTGTTCATAGGGTTTCCAATGGCAGATTGATTTTTGGGAGTAGGTTGCTGGGTCCTTCTGCCTCCTTCAGTTTTAGGGCATTTGAAATATGATTGTTCTCTGAAAGAGATAATAAGGAAATTCATTATTTAATGCTAGCATGTAATTATGACCTACACCTTCCTCTCCTCTCTCATCCTTAATTTAATTAAAGAATTACAAAAACTTTTAGGTACTTCCCAACTATCATTCAACATACTATTGCCAGGGTGCTCTTCTAAAATCATAGTTCTTATCACCTTTTCCTATTGACCATTCACCAATCAAAATTTACATGTCCACTGACCCAATTCTTCAGAGATCAAAGAAAACAAAACAAAACCAAAAACAAAACAAAATGGCTCTAGGGAAATGTAGGCAACTTGAGGCAGAAGTGGGGAGGAGTTCAGGAAATGACTAGAGCTTGACTGTATTTACAAGATCTGAAAGTCCTGGAAGAAACTGATACAGTGGAGAATGAGTGGATGAATATATTTTTGAAACATTCTATGGAAGTTAGATAAAAATTTAGTATTTTCTACGAGCACTATTGAACTATAGACAAATGTAGATAATTTGGAATGTAAGATAGACATTTAGCAATGAATCCATGCAAAGTTAGTGACTTCATACAATAAGAGTGGAGGAGCTTCTACAAAGGTAAATGTTAAAGGAAAAGACCAAGGAAGAAATTAATTCCTCGAAATCCATGAAGGGTGGTATAAAAAAAGAAATCAGAGAAATAGTACTAAGGTGAGAAACAACAGAAGAAATGAAGGTTATCAAATTTATATTGGGGTTTTGAAAAGTTCTATTTTATTTGTAGTCAGGAACTTGTATAAAGATCATGTAACTCAAAGTGTTCTGCAAAATTCCTCTTGATTCTCTTGTGAATCAGGTAGGTTTTGATATTAAGCAGGCTAAATGGTTCCAATTTTTCTTTTCTGGGGATTAAATAAACCAGAGCTGGTTTTTTGACAGTTTATAAAAGAAGAAAATGAGCTGCCAAGAGACAGTTAATAATATTGTATATGTTTGAATTTGCCATGGAGGAACTTTTAACAAGCCCTTGCGTGACATCATGTTTTTGCATACCCTCAGCCAAATAACTTCCCAAATATTTTATTCTTAAAATGGTTCATAAGTATAAGCATGTAGCCAAATTACAGCATTAGTCAGAAACATTGCCTATTCAGTCACTAGAATAAACTGAGTTGCTTTAAGAGATTTTGTCTGCTTATTCATTAAAGTGAATCACAATTATCCAATCTTTATATTTATGCTGAAGTAGCTAAAGTCTAAAGGTACTTTATCAACATGAATTTATTTAGAACTTGACCATAAAGAAAAACATCATTTTGGGATGCTATCCAAGAACATAGATCCTGCATGAAGAGACAGGACTTAAGAAATGAAAAAGCAAAAAAATAAATAAATAAAAATAAATAAATAAAAAAATAAATAAATAAATAGATAAAAGTATGTACTTGCAACTCTTAAATTTTGATTATCCAAGTGTTTTAGAGGTTGCTATGCCCAGGGATGACATGTACCACCACTCTTTTACCCCTCAATGATCACTAACTGATCATAGTCCTTTTTTTCCTTGAATAAGGATGAGCCAACATAGGACTTCAGGCAGACACTATCAATTGACCCATGTTAGCATGTATGAAAACCTATAGGCATCCCCATACATTAAAATTTGTCCAGAAAGAAAGAATGTGAAAGAGACTATTTTAGTGTGCTTTCAGAATAGTAGATGACCATATTTCCATGAATCTATAATTAAGGAAAGTGACACACTATGATCTATTATTATTTATCGTCTATATCTATCAACTGATCTATCCATTTGTTCACCCATTTATCATTTTTTATTAAATTTCTCCTTAGCACTGCCTACTGTGAAATACTGCTTTAAAAAGAGCTTTAAATTGTCATTTTTGGATTTCACTGAAATTACTAATTATAATGTGTAAATGTTAGGCTCAAAGAATACCTAATTATGCTTCTGATGATCATATATTGGCTCTTGTGATATTTAATAAGTCTCTCCTTTGTTGCACCTAACTAGAAGCTTCTTCTGGGCCCAACTCCTACAACTGCTGAGAGATAGGGAAAGTATAGATAGCTGCCATGTATGTGTCATGTATTTTCCTGGAGTAATTCAAGTGTGTGATTTACAGTGGCAGGAGACAGGAAGGCACTGGGCAAGTAAACTAAAAGTATGCAGCAAGAGCAAAGCTCAGAGAGCAACAACTTTCTTAGGGGACTGGAAAGCTGTAATGGAAAAGGTAATGTTTTACAGAGAAAGAAGATTAGAAACTCTCCAACAGAGCAGAAGAAGAGGCTTGGTATTTTCCAAAAGTATTTATAAGGCCCTTGGGATGGAGAAGTGGGCAATGAAATCAATATTGTATGTATGATCAGATGTGAAATGACTGTGGAGGCCAAGATAAAGTGTTTGGATTTTTATAAATAAATAAAAATTAGTCTGTAGAGATTTCTTAAACTGAGAAGTGAGTGCATAATCAGATTTGGAGTGGGAATAAGTGGAATCTTATTCTTTTGTCAATTTTACCTTTTCTAGCATTTCTTTTTTATTGTCAGAATGGAATGTCTATTTATATTTGAAATGATAAAATATAGACAAATGATATGAAAAATAAAAATTGCCTACAATCTCACCTCCTCAGAGATAAATATCGTTAAATTTTGGTGACTAATATAATGTATTTTTTCTATGAAATGGAATAACCATCAATGCACATGTGGTGTGTGTGTGTGTGTGTGTGTGTGTGTGTGTGTGTGTGTGTGTGTATTTGTTGTTCGTTGTTGTTGTTAGGTGCTGTCAAGTTGGTGTCTGACTCATAGCGACCCTATGTACAACAGGTGAAACACTATTGCCAGTGTTTCTCTGCTACTCACAGGGTTTTCAATGGCAGATTGAGTTTTGGGAGTGGGTTGCCAGATCCTTCTCCCATTTTTACGGTGCTGGGAATTGACCCTGGTACCTCAGAGACTACAGAGCAGCACTCTACCAACTGAGCTAAATCCCAGCTCTGTGTAAGTACGTTTCTAATGAATCATATTGCATATCTTTTTGTAATCTGCCTTTTTCATGTAATGATATACTGCAAAGTTTCCAGTAAATTCAAATCACTTCCAATTTTCCAATATCATAAACACTCCTGAGATCATATTTTTGTGTTTATATTTACATATACATATTTATTTAGGATAAATTCACAAAAATGGAATTGATTGATGAAAAGTTTCCATATTTTAAATTTATAATCCCATTTTTCTCATTATTTCCTCTTTAAAGGCTAAGTCCATTTACATCCCTGTTAGCATTTATGGTAGACTATACTAACAATGCCTGCAGCTATACTACTGTGGTGTCAGATCTTGGAAGCTAAGCAGAGTCAGACCTGGTTAGTACTTGGATGGGAGACTGCCTGGGAACACCAGGTGCTGTGGGCTTGGGAAAAGAACCCAGCAACCCACTCCCCAAAAAAACAATCAGCCATTGAAAACCCTATGAATAGCAGAGAAGCATGACAATAGTGTTTCATTTGCTGTACATAGGGTCGCTATGTGTCGGACACCAATTAGATGGCACCTAACAACAACAACAACAACAACAACAACAACAACCATGCACAAAGCAGGGAAGGAAGAAGCTGAGGGGATTGGTGTAGTAAGCAAGGGCAAAGATCAGAGTTACTTAAACTGAAGTTCCTCCACATATAAGGTCTCTATCCTTGCTGGCTATCTCCTGACCAGTGAGTTCACTGCACATTCTTTTTCTACAGGAACTGAACGGCTTACACAAAGGAGAGGAAGTTGATACCCTCTTGCAATAAGTTCTGGGAGTCTTTGGTCCCACATTCCTCCTTTGTTCTTTGCCTAGGTGGGGCCCACATGATGGGCAACTAGTCTTTGAGCTATCCCATTGGCTATGGTTTGTTCTCTCTGAAAGTCTTGCTGAAACTTAATCCCCATTACAAGATATTAGACATGGGACCTGGTGGAAAGCTAAGAATTGAAGAGATCAAAGTGATAAAAACAGATTTTCTGTGGTGCAAAATCCAATGCATTTACCCACTCTGTTCTACTTACTTTACTAATTTAAAATGTGATAAAGGTCACATTTTAAAGGAGTTTTCATAAGAAAAAAACCTAATTTTAAATAGATGATATTAGGATGACTACTTAAAGCTCTTTGTCATATCATTCATTAAAAATAACTTTAGTCACAGTGGATAAAAATGTTAATTTTAAAACCAACTTGGTGGAGTATCATACATAAAAATTATAATTTTGTACTTAAGAAATCCCAAATAAGAATGAAACCTAGAAAAATATTTTATATGTGTATTGCTTCTGAAAGTTTACTTTCCTAATATTTAAAGCATTCCTTCAAATTAAAAAGGGAATAGCTATTCAAATAAAAACAAAGCAAAAGATAAACAAAATCCCTAAACATGAAAAATAAATGGTCAGTAAGAATATAAAACATTTCATGTCAGGTATAATTAACAAATACAAAGTAAAATTATAATGAATAATTAAAATCAGAGAGTCAAGGATTTAATAATAAAACACCAAATATTGCAGACATGAGATGAACATGTTGTTTTAGTATTGTTGTGGTTAGGTGTGGTAAAGTTGGTGTCCGACTCATAGCGACCCTATGTACAACAGACGGAACACTATTGTCAGTGCTTCTCTGCTACTTACAGGGTTTTCAATGGTTGATTGTTTTTTGGGAGTGGGTTGCTGTGTCTTTCTCCCAAGCCTACAGCATCCCAGGCAGTCTCCCATCCAAGTACTAACCAGGCCGGTTCCTGCTTACCTTCTGGGATCTGATGGGATCAGCCTTCACAGTGGTATGGCTTCAGGCTTTGTGCATTGGGCTCCCTATTTCTACACTTCACTTAGCTGTCTTTGAAGACAATACTCCAACTACCATCTGCCATTTTAGTACTGTGCTTGCTTCTAGACCTATTGCTGTGGAGTCTACTACCTTTATGTCAATAAACAGCTGAAGCAGAAAATAACAGAAACAACAAAAACTATAACTTAGATGCAAAAGTGGCTCTGTTCAAGAGAATGAAAAACCCAGAACCCATACCCTAACATAAAAAAGGTAATGCTGTCATCTACTGATGCTCAATATGAGCCAACCACTGCACTAAGTGCTTTGATTGTATTATCTTATTTAATACAATAATCTAGTGCTATTGTTATCTCTCCCTCTTAAGGAAATTGGTAGAACCTTTAAGAGGTGATCAGGGTTCTGTTCTCATGAATGGATTCATTCATTCACATGGTTAATAAATTAATGAGTTAACAGGTTCTCTCAAGAGTGGGTTTTGTATAAAAGCCAGTATCCTTAGGTCACTCATTTGCTTCCTGTGTCTTCCCACACCTTGTGCTACCTAGAGACTGTACCAACAACAACAATAACAACAACAACAAAGGACAGAATCAGTTATGACCCTTTGATGTTGGACCAGAAAAATGAACCATAGTATATCTTTCTCAATTATAACTTACCCAGTCTGTAGTACTGTGTTATTAGCAACAGAAAAAGGACTAAAATATCATATAAGGAGGGTCTAAAAATAGACCAGCCCTGGACTTTCAGTAAGTGACAAAAATCCACAGGCTGCTTATACCTAACGAAGTCAACTTTTGGTTAACCTAGACCTAACAGGCAAATCAACAGCAATAAATACTATTACTACTTCCTGACCACAAAACTAAAAAGTAAACTGATGACAGTAAATGAAGTCAGTTATTATTCTTCCTATCTCAGGCCCATCCTGAGTCATATATTACACAGAGTAGTCTGTAACTGACTTCAAAGAAAAAGCCCACAGTAATAAAAGTGGTTAGCTATTTCTTAGCTATTTTTTTCCTCCCTCAAACATATCCTAAGTTCTAGGCCACAAAAAAACCCTTTTAGCTAATTAACAAAGTTAAATATTTCCTCTTTGATTGCCCTGAAAGGGGCAGAGTTACTGCTTCTGTGCCAAGACCCCACTACACTGAAAGGGGTTCAATTTTTCCCCCTTCAATTAAAACTAAGGCTCAGGCCCCTGGTATCCCAGTGGGCTCACTTTGTCTCTCTCCAAGGTTTATCTTCTTACTTTTACTCTATTGAAAGCTTGCTTTATCCTTTTTCTGGTCTTTGCTTTTTCCTTCATTTGCAGGAGTATCCTAATCTTAAATTACTCCACATAAAGAACCCAAGTTTCTCCAAGTTTCTCTAGTTTCTCTGGTAACATTTCCATGTCTGTTTTTACACTATGAAGTAAATAGGACTTTAGCCTAACATAATATCTAGCACGTAGCTGGTACTCAACATATGATAGTTATTATTATGCAAGTAAGCATTTGTTTCAAAACAATGAGTGTTCACTAATAAACAGACAATAGATAACAAGAGAGAATAATATCCTAGTGGAATGAACAGACTTCAAAGATACATCTGAGTTCAAATTCTGAACTTGCCATGACCTGTGACCTTGCCTATTTTATTTTACTTAACCTCTGCAAACCTCAATTTCGTCATTATGAAAATGGAATAATAATTCCATCCTTATAAATGTGAGGATCAAAGGAAAAATTAACTTAAGAGTACATAGAATAATGTCTGTTAACAAATGGTAATTATTACATGAATATTTTATTAATTAAAATATTATTAGCAAACTTTCTGAATCATAAATGTAGCTATCATAGATGTGAAAAGTAGAATTCATTAAATTTCATCTGAACACTTGAAATACTGACATGAATGAAGACAATGGCCCATCAAAAATTGTTTATTAATAGATTGCCAGTACTAGTACTACTCAGGCTATTTAGGGCCATATGGAAAGACACATGCGCAAACATAGATACACAGCCTAATATACCTTCAATGATGGGAGTTTATGACAGAATTTCATGGAAATATGAAATTGCTCAGTTCTTACTGCTGGAAATAGCATCATCCATGTTCCAGATATTCTAAGAATGGTAAATACAATAGATTCTACAAGCAAGGAACTCAGTGTCCTTCCATTCACCAACTGTGGTCTGATTAACTTAAATTTTCTATTTTACCTCCTCAGCATGGTAGCTTGCTTTTCAAAGCTACAAAGGAAGAAGGTCTGCTAGCAAGACAGAAGTCACTATTTAATCTAATCATGGACATGCATACCTTCATTGCATTCTTTTGCAACCTTATGTTTGATGGCAGGCCCCCTTCAGGTACAAGATTCTGTCACTAAAGCAAGGCAAGACTGTGGGAGATTTTATTCTACCATTTCAGTCATACCCAACAATCTTCTATGTTAATGCAGAACTCAGGCTATATCTAATGAGAAGAACCAGCTTTGTGTTTGATTTCTTCTACTTTTCTATACATAATGGTCTTTTCATGCAATTACCCAAAGTTCTATTAGGTTTTTTTTTTTTTTCTTTTCTAGTAGGTTCTGCATAGGACAAGCCAAATATTCATTCTACACCCAGAAGTTGCAAAGGCTTCAAAGGAAGAAAATGTCTGGAAATAGCTCTTGTAGGAAGGACTCTTTCCTCACCTTGATTTTAATTTTTGTCATTAGTATTACTTTCACAGCTCTCCCATATAATTTAAGACATGCTTTCTAATTTATTATGTTTACTCTTTAGTAGTTGTAGCAGTAAGCATGTTGGCTTGCCATGACCTACCACATCCATCCTTTGGATGATGCAGTGTGATCAAAGAACTTAACAACTTGGAATTTACTAGGGTTTCCTTTGTGGCCAGATGCATAATCTACTTTTTTTTTTTTTCCTGTACTAAGAGTTGAACTCAGGGCCAGGTGCAAGAGCTGCACCAATGAGCTGCATCTCCAGCCCCTTATTTTTTATTTTGAGATAGGGTCTTACTAAATTGTACAAGTTGCCTCTGGATTGAACCTGTGATTCTACTGCCTCAGCCTTCCAAGTAACTGGGATTATAGGAATGCACCACTATGCCTGGTTTGTAATCTACTTCTAAAAATATTCTACATGTTAGGAAAGAATGTATATTCTGTGTCAAATATGATATTATATGTCATTTATGGTTCAAACTTATTAATGTCTTACTATAGTTAAATATTTAGTATATCAACTTATTTATCACATTTTTTTCTCTTCTTGATTCATTAGTTTTTTTAGAGGGTTTTGTTAAAATTTCCAAACATAAAGATTTATCTATTTCCCTAAACTATCATTTTATTGTAGCTTATTTTTAGGTTGTACCACAGAGTGGCATATATATCTATGATGTATATCTTCTTACTATGTTATTTAACCAATATACACCATTCATTTTTCCCTTATGTCCTT
>VMDO01033497.1:0-17902 GCA_007922755.1 Pedetes capensis
TCTGACAGATGCGACCTTTGACCGACTGAGATAAAATTCTTCCCTCACCTACCCCTCCCAACTCCCTCACTTCTGTGAGCTTAAAAGAAGAGTTTCTTTTCAATAAAATCAGACCTTGACAACTACTTGCTTGGTCTCGTTCTTCTCTCTCGCCCATTTCTTTTCAGACAGGTCCCCCTCGACCCCACGAATAACTAGGGTCCCGCAGGACGGGACAGACATGCACCACCATATCTGGAAACATTTGGCTTTTGAGTAGAATTTGACCAAGGTGATCACTTCCAATTCCCTGATAAACTTTTTCAACTTTGCTTCCAAGACATTATCTTAGTTTTTTTCTTAGCTTTCTTTGCTGGTTCCTCTTCTCCTTACCCTCTGATGACAGGCCCCACAGCTCAATCTTTCATCGTATTCTTTATCTACATAACCTGATTTGACTATATCATCTGCCTTGCATTTTTAATTTTTATCTATATACTAACAATGTCCAAACAGCTCTTGAAAATTTAAAATTCATTAAATTCATCATGTATTTGACACATAAAGATAGATGTTATTAGTATATGAAACAAAACATATTCAAAACAGAACTCCCAATCTTTATTCATAAACTCAGTCTTTCCACATTCTTCCCTATTCTCAGATGATGATAACTTCATCCTTGTGTTCAGGCAAAATCCTGGAATCAACCGACTCCTCTCTCTCTCTCTTTCTTCAAATCTGTCAGGTCTACCTATCAGCTATGGTTTAATTTGGGAAGCAGAACCATCCAGTGATGTTGAGTAAGGAATTCATTACAAGGATTAGATTTTATAACATTGTGGGGGAGGCTAAGGAGAAAAGATCCTGAAGAAGATGACTGAAGGATCAGACAAAAAACTGAGATCATTAATGAGAGTTTATGAAGAAATCTGTGAAAGTCTGTTGTCTCTGCATTTGATGGTGGTTCTGAAGTAGATGACAGCAGGGAAAACAGATGGGAAGAAACTCTGGACACAAAATAGGGCAAACTTGGCAGGTCATGGTGGCACATGCCTGTAATCCCAGCACTCAGGAGGCTGAGGCAAGAGGATCAACGTGAGTTTGAGGCCAGCCTTGGCTACAACAGTGATACCTTGTCACAAAAGAAAAAAAAAAAGGGTGGGAGTGGGAGGCAAACAAATGCCTGAGAACAAATGGGAACTCATGAAGACAAAATGGAACCTGTGTTTGGTCTTTACCACATCCAAATCTGATGCTGTATGGTCTGCAGAAGAGTGTTTCCTTTCATATGGAGTCTCATGCTCCTGGCCCAAGACTCAAAGAAGCTAAAGGGAGATCCAAGGAGGAACTATAGGGTCAACTGGAGTCCCACACCAATGAGGTAAGCCAGTAGTGCTGATGTTCTTACAATAGCTGTGAGGTAATAATTCAGAACACTTAATCTCTTCTAATCACCTCTCTCTCTGTCAGTCATCTCTTGCCACACTTGCTCTATCTGTTTTGCTCTATCTGTTTCTTCTATATGTTATGTTCCTTCGCCATATAACTGGTTGGCTAACTCCTTTACCTCTGTACTCATATCTTACTGTATCAGTGAGACTTAAAATACTTTAATTTGTCCCTCCTTTTCAACCTGGAAGAGCCAAACTCTTATGCTACCATTTTTAAAAGTACCTAAATCTCCAAGATTAAGATTTAATTTTTTGCTCTGGCTTTCTTGATCTAACATAATCTAATCCTGGTCAGCTTTATGCAAGTATCCACGTCCATAAACTCTATAGTTATTTGATAAATATTCCAAAGTTTCATCCCTTCTTTCAGACTATACTTTTTTGAATGCCATTCCTATGTATTTATAAGGTTCTACTCAACTGAATCATCTTCTGTAGAACCTTTTTTGTGCTCTTACTAACAATTAAAACATATTCATATTTTGTTTTTATATAATGTAAGATATAAAACTGTCTGGGTTCCTGCAGTACTTTACTCACACTAGCAGTATAACATTTTCACAATGATAGTTAACTTAAATCTATTGCCTCAGTCAGGTCACTCAGTCTTTCAGGATGGATCTTATCTATCTTTTTATCCCAGCACCTAACAAGATAGTTTGCACATAGATGGCTTTCAGTAAGTGTTTACTGATAGTGATAAATCAGTTATAACTAGAATTACTTATGTTGGAAGTTTAAAAGCAATGGAAGACAAGTAGGATAATGAGTATTTTTCTTATTCATAAATCAGATTCTGAAAAAGATGAAAAGGTCTTTGTTCCTTAGTAATGAATTCATGTAATTTACAGTTAATTTATTCTAAACTCCCTTGAGACAGTATAGTATGGTCTATACCTCCAACAATGAAACCACACTTAAATGACCATGCAATTTTTAAATCTAAGTAATACATATTCCAGTTCTCATAAAAATTAAGACCCCAGCAAAAAGAAGAAGAAGAAGAAGAAGGAGGAGATAAATTTAATGATATTTGAGGAACTCACATAACTACATCACAGTCAATAAAAATATTCCTGATACTAACATGTTAACTTTCACATAACTTAGATTGTCAATTCCCAAACAATTAAATGAAAGTAAAATGTACTTCTTAAAAGTTGCATACTCTAGACTTTCTTTGGTGATTGAAAACATGTTTCTGAAACCTGCAGTGGCTTCTGTGTATCAATATGAACATAAGTATCTTTGAGCTATGAATATAGAAACCCTCCAGTTAATGGGTTTCTAATTTAAAAATATATGGCAAAAATTCAATATCAATACAATTGTTAATTCTGTATAGTATGTTATGGTATGTAATGGCTGGTATGGTAAACAGGAATTTAAAAATCAAAAGCGTAAACTGCTATCACACAGTAAAATGCCTTTGCTACAATTAAGTACATTTTTTAAAAAGGTCATAAATAACAGGTGCCAGTATAATAAAACTAAGATACTAAAAACTTAGCTTCATCACTATATATTGTTTTGCAAAAATCCTGAAATATAATTGTTCCTACTCTCCCTTTATTCAAGACCTGGAAATCTAGTTTGCTAAGATAATTTTCTAATGTACACAAAGAATAAACTGAGCCTTTCTCAATAACCTCCCCCTCACATACTCTCCCCTGAGATTCAAAGCTTAATATGAGTTCCATTTCCCAAAGATAAAAGGCCTGCATTAACAATGATGCATCCTAGCTTTCTTCCTTTTATAATAAATTACCATATTTATATTTTGAAGCTGTCATATGCTAGAGGATATTAAATATCCTCTCATGAAAATTAACTCTTTATACCAAATTAAATGACTAGGTTCAAAATAGACTGTGAAAGTTAAAGGAATATAATTCTAATTATTTTATAATTACATTAATAATTAGAGCTATTTAATTTGCATCTGATTTTAATTGAGAAACGCACAATGGCTAAAGGCTCGAATCTTTCCTCCTTTTATCCTTAAGATATAAACAAGAATTTGGAATTGGTGTGCTTCAGAAATGCATATAGTAAATTCATAGACAGGTTAAGCTAAATCCTAATACAGAAGACTGTAACAAACTACTAATTCTTAAAATTTCATCTATATAAACCACTGAACTACAACATACTTGCTTCATTTTATTAAAGTTTAGTAATATTTTTACTATAAATTGTTTCTGCAATTATTTCTGTTTCTGCTAATATAAAGTCATAGAAAATATTCTATTCCTTTGAAAAATGTATATAATATAAAATTAGGAAGAGAAAATTTTTAGAAGTATAATAGGAATTCTCTACTTTCTAAGGACAATATAAAGATTTCTAATGACCCTAAAGACATTATCAAGACTCTATAACCAAAAAAGGCTTTATATAATGTTTAAAGAAAAAATTTCTTATAAAAATAAACATAAATAATAGAAATTATATTTCAAATTTCTTTTAGGATTTTGATAAAAACACATCAATGAAAGACACTGTAATGTAATTCTTTAATTTCCCCCTAACATTAAGATGATTACAGTTTGGTATAAATTAAGTCATAATAGAGCTGAGTGCCATGGCACACATTTGTAATTCCAGCTACCCAGGAGGCTGAGGCAGGAGGATCCCAAGTTCAAGGCCAAAGGCAGCTTGTACAACTTGGTGAGCTCCTGCCTCAAAATAAAAAAAAAATTAAAAAAAAAAAAAAAAAAGGTGAAGGCAACTCAGAGAACTTGCCTAGCATGTGTGAGGCCCTGGGTTCAAGCCCCTAGTACTGGGTAAAAACAAACATCTGTGCACATGCATGCGTGTGTGTATCATAATAGAAAATTTCTTTCTTAAAAACATTATGTAAAAATGTACTTGAGCTGAGTGCCAGACAAGTTCTGAAAAAAGAGTAAAGTCAGGTACAAAAGATTGTCAATGCCAGTCCAAGTAAAAACAGGGTTGACTTTAGATAGCTGTTAAATATTAACAGGTATAGAATCTTATCATTTCCTGCTAAGAGAACAGGTATGTAACTTTCTCCTCTAGAGGACCGCAAGATTGGAAAGTTAGCAAATACTGAGAGGAGCATAAGACACAGAAATCTGTGAAAACCTAGAAAACTGGGCAATATTGGCTCCAGGCAATATGCCTGACCTTCTTACCCACTAGGAGCTAAGGCTGAACTGTGAGGCCTGACATAGGAAACTGTTCAGAGCTGACAATGCATGGAGGCCGTTTCTAGGACAGGGGATTGGAAACCTCTACAACTGATCCACCAAGATAAAGACCTCATATTCTTCTTTCTAGTGTGGATTGCTACCACCTAGAGCAACCAACAATTAGACTACAGTCCCAGTGAGCCAAGAAAGGAAAATAGGAACAAGGTAACTCACAAACCAAAAGACAAACACAAAGAAAAGAAGTGCATCTTGAGAATGCTGTGTCAAAGTAAGACACGATTAACTTGCCAAGAAAAAGAAAGACATTTGCAAATGTGCAACAATTCAAATTAGTAGAATTCAAATTAGTAGCCTACGTATCCCCACCTAAAAAAATGTATCCCAAATAAATCCAAATATAAAAGGAAAAGAAAAAGTAGTAGGTAATGACTCCTGTAATATGTAAATGTTGTTAAATTTAAATTGGATAATGGCACACTGACTGGAAATGTACAAAATCCAAAAAATGGATTCTTCAGATACAAGTCATATGCATGGCTGTAATAGGATATTGTAAAAAACTTCCTAAAGCAAAACAACTAAGATGTTACAGTTATACCTGTAAGAATTAGGTTGGAGGCAATGTTCCTGTAAATATTCCAATAAAATCTGGAGGCAAGAAGTTAGTGAGGACAAAAGCATTCCAAAGGTTTCATGAGGAGAAAGAGAGGAAAGGTGAACTATTAGAAAGTATTCCAAGATTCTTATGTAATACAGAACAATGCAGAGTATCTCTGCAGGGTAAAGTGTTGGTATTTTATTTTCAAACGAAATATATGTGATAATGAATACAGAGAGAGAAAGATAACCAATAATATAATGGGAAGTTAATATAAATTCCAAGTTAATAGAGGAAAGATGCAATTAATACTAATGTGATCAAACAGAAATAACTTTTTAAAAAAAGAATTAAGGTAGGGAAAATAAGCAACAAATATGAATTAAGGTAGTACAAATAAAGCAGCATAGCTTAGCATACTAATTTTCACTAGATCACATTTTCTTGTTAAAAGAAGCTATATAGAAAGAGTGAAATAAACCAACTACATTTTCAAGAAAACACTTTAATAGAATTTTTCCAACAAACGCTTCGGTTTAATACTTGAAAAGATTAAATATATTGACTATAAACAAATTGTATTTCATCACTACTTTTGGGAGGGGGTTTGGAGGACTAAACCCAGGGCCTCACACATACTTTGCAAGTGCTTTACCACTGAGCTGCACCTCAAACTCTTTTTATTTTTTATCTTGAGACAGGGTCTCACCAAATTATGCAGGCTGCCTCCGGCCTAGAACTTGTGATCCTCCTGCCTCTGCTTCCCGGGTCACTGGGATTACAGGAGTGTTCCATCACTGGATTTTAAAAAGATATCTACAATGGGGAGCAAGATGACATCAAGTCAGGCTTCTCCTAGTTTGAGCTCCTTAGCTCATTTAGAGTTAAGTGCTAGCAATGTGGAGAAAACTACCCACAGTAAAAGTCATGGAAGATGTTGGACTGAAATGCAGGGAGAAAAATGGTTCCTTGCTTTTTATGACTCCTGTACTCCCAGACTGAAACATTAGGAAAATAATATTTTTTTCTAATCTGGTTTTTTAAAAATTATCTTTAGCAAGTGAACTTGGAAGTTACTTAACAACTAGTTAACAACTAATACTCACTATGCCACACTGCTACATTACCAAATGATTTAATAAAAAGTCCTAGCCATCCATCAAACATGTACAGTCACACTGTTAACGTAACAGTGAGTGGTTCCTGAGGATATGTGATCATGTATTTGCTATGTCCCAAGGCCACAGAAGGCCTGCAGCCATAGCCCTGTGGCATCTGCTCCCATTAGATCTCAGAAGCTAAGCAGGGTCAGGCCTGGTTAGTACTTAGATGGGAGACCGCCTGGGAACACCAGGTGCTGCAAACTTGGGAGACAGACCTGGCAACCCCCTCCCAAAAATCAATCTGCCATTGAAAACCCTATGAACAGCAGAGAAGCACTGACAATGGTGTTTCACCTGTTGTATGTAGGGTCACTATGAGTCAGATACCGACTCGATGGCACCTAACAATAACAACAAGGTCACAGAATCTTTAGCATGATAGTATTGGTTATGACCTACCAAACTGAAACAAAAAGGCTGGAGATAAAAGAATGTGCAAAGAGAACCAACAAATTCAAGAAAAAGCAAGTAGAAGAGGCAGTACCAGTGTCAGGCTAGGAGGAATTTAGGATAAAAGGGAATAAAAACAATAAACAGGTAATGATATAATAACAGAAATCATGATTGGAGGGCAGAAATATCAGATTTTACATCTGTATAAATCAAATATAACATCTAAGGCATTAAATGTAAGAAGAAAACTCAATTATAATGTATCATTTCAAACCTCTCTTATAGCGGGGTATGGTAGTACACTATAATCCCAGCAGTTGGGAGGCTGAAGCAAGAGGCTTGTCAATTTGAGGCCAGCCTGCACTATACGGCAAAACTGTCTCAAAAAAAGAAAAAAAGAAAAAAAATTTTTTGTAAAGTATAACTAGTAAATGGTGTAAGTTGTGTGTCATTAGGTGTTACTGAGTCGAGTTGGACTCAGATCCTAAAAAGAATACAATATTTTTAAAAATTCAACTTATAAATACAGAGAAAATGTTACTTTCTTTAAATAGGAAAAATATCTTTACTGCTCAATAGCAGTATGTGCAAGGAACGTCTAGAAAAGTTAACATAAGATACTAAAACACAGGATTAACAATTTTTTTTTAATTCCATGAGCTAGATTTTTGGATTAAAATTCAGTAAAGTAGGAATGAATCACAAAAGGCAACAGAATGTCTGGTTGAAAACATAAAAAATATATTTTGAAGTTATGCAGTAGGATTTCAATAATATTTAAAATTTGATGAGCTAATCACAAAACTACACCTTTCATAAATTAATCCTAAACTACTTTTGGAATTTTCATGCTCCAAAAAGCATGAAAATCTTTTTACATGCTTAAGAAACAGCCTTAAGTAATCTCCTTCTGACATATAAATTTTCTTTTCTTTTTTTTTTAAGATTCCAGTATGCCACACATCAAATGCATGATTATCTAAATGATTTTAAAAGATTTCAAAACAATTTTTAAACTGGATTTCAAACCTTTTTCTTAGTATATCTCAAATTTAGGTATCCTACATTGTTCTTACTCACTTGATAATCTGCCTCTATACTGCATTATTTTAAAAGTTAAAGATGTTCCCTCCTGACAAAGAGGAGAAAAACAATAAGCCCTTAAATGACTAATGCTTGGCAGCAGTGTTTGTGAATTGTCCTTAATAACTAAAACCCTATTTGATAAAAAAAATACCAAAATTAATCTTATAATAATACTGCAATAATTCTAATTCAGAAATTCAATTTAAAAATATTCACTGAATACACTTCATTGCCTGGTATGTTGCTGTTGTTAGGTGCTGTCAAGTCAGGTACAATAGAATGAAACACTACCTGACACTGTGCCGTGTCCAGCACTATTGTGAATGTTTCTGTCCTATTCACAGAGTTTTTGATGGCTGACTGTTTTAGGAGTGGGTTACCATGTCCTGCTCCGAAGCCTATAGCACCCAGTATTCCCAGGCGGCCTCCCACCTAAGAACTAATCAGGTCCAACCCTGTTTAGGTTCCAAGATCAGACAGGATCAGATACCTGGTACATAGTAAGGAATAAATGAACAAATGCTCAGTAAGGAAGGGGACAGACAGCAAAGAAAGGCAAGACTTTCAGAAATATTATACATCTCAAAGACAATATATTTTTGTTGAAAATTATCTTTTGCTTCAAGTAATTTCTGAACTTCTGAAATTGTATGCAACATTCTGTGTACACATTTATCAGATTTTCCTTGTTTCAGATCACTGCCTTCAATATGGGTTGTGACTAAACATCAACAAAACAAAAATCTTTATGACTGGGTCAGTATGCAACTTCACAATAAATGAAGAAAAGATTGAGGTTATCCAAGATTTTGCTTTGCTTGGCTCTACAATCAAAACCCGTGGAAGCAGTGGTCAAGAAATCAAAAGATGCATTCGTCTAAGAAAAGCTGTGGTAAAAGATCTCTTTAGAGTATTGAAAAGTAAAGATGTCCCAATGAAGATGAAGGTGCGCCTGACTCATGCCATGGTATTTTTAGTCGAATCATATGGTTATGAAAGCTGGACATTGAACAAGGGAGACAGGAGAAAAATTGATGCTTTTGAATTATGGTGCTAGAGATGATTATTGAATATACCATGGACTGCCAAAAGAACCAACAGATCTGTCCTAGAAGAAGTGAAACCAGAGTGCTCCTTGGAAGCAAGACTGGCCAGACTGCATCTTACATATTTCGGACATGTAGTCAGGAGAGATCAATCCCTGGAGAAAGATACGATGTTTGGGAGAGTGGCCGGTCAATGAAAAAAAGGAAAACCCTCCACCAGATGGATTGACACAGTGTCGAAAACAATGAGCTTAAACATAAATAAGATGGTATGCCTGGCACAGAATCGGGAAGTGTTTCAATCTGCTGTACATAGGGTCACTATGAGTCGGACTCAACTCGACAGCATGTAACAACAACAACATATGATATCGGTTTGTTTTGCATTATTAAATTCAAGTTATACATCCATAGTCAAAATACTGGACAACTAAAACAGATGATATATATTTTATCCTCCTGCTAATGTCAATTTAATAAGCCTGTCAGCTGGTTGGTCCAATTCTCAATTGTATAGTTACTAGTTTTTCCCCTTGCACATTATAAGTAATCCAAAGAAAGATATCTTAAAACCATGATGGGCTGGGTATGTAGTTCAGTGGTAGAGCCCTTGCCC
This sequence comes from Pedetes capensis, assembly GCA_007922755.1. Taxonomy (NCBI): domain Eukaryota; kingdom Metazoa; phylum Chordata; class Mammalia; order Rodentia; family Pedetidae; genus Pedetes; species Pedetes capensis. The sequence continues at coordinate 9,512 of VMDO01033497.1, forward strand.
AGTATGTGTGAGGCCCTGGATTCAACGCCAAAAACCACAGGATGGGAAACAAAACAAAAACAAAAACATAATAATATCCTGCTTCTCATAAAAATTTCTGTCCTACACTTGGTATATCCATTGATTATTCTTGCTTGAGACAATATTTACTATGATAGTGGCATTCTGATTATGATAATGGCTTTTAGTTGGAACTTGAAAAAGATTTTCTGTAAGAAGAAGGGAGAAGAAATTACAGAGTTAACAGGAGTCACTAATACCTAAGAGACAAGGAGAGAAATTGAAGACAGTAGTCATAGTTCCTCCTTTCCTCTCCCAGGCCACACTAGAAATAAAACATAATAAAAAATGTTGACAGTAGTAAATATTCAAAGACTAAAAGTCAGGGAAGGATTAGTCTTAAAAATGCTTGGGTGATGAGAATATTTTCAAATAAGAAAGCAGTTACTAAGAGCCATTTACTAAAAGAAGAAAATCTCCACTATTTTAAAAAATGTATATATGCTATGGGCTGGGATTTAGCTCAGTGGGTAGAGCGCTGCCCTGCAGTCTCTGAGGCCCCGAGTTCAATTCCCAGCACTGTAAAAAATGGGAGAAGGGCCTGGCAATCCAATCCCAAGGCAATCCCGAAGCACTCAGCCATTGAAAACCCTATGAGGGTCGCTATGAGTTGGATACCGACTCGACGGCACCTAACAACAACAACAACAACAACATATATGTATATATACACTATATGCCAAGTAGCTTGTTGGTGTTGTTAGGTGCCATCAAGTCAGTGTCCAACTCATAGCAACCCTAGGTACAACAGGCAAAACAGTATTGTCAGTGCTTCTCTGCTATTCACAGGGTTTTCACCAGCTAATTGTTTTTTTGGGAGCGGATTGCCAGGTCCTTGTACCAAGTGTACAGCCCCTGGTGTTCCCAGGCAGTCTCCCATTGAAGTACTACAGGTCCAACCCTGCTTAGCTTCTGAGGTCTGACAGAACCGGATACCACAGTGCTATGGCTACAGGCTATAAGCAGCTTAGTCAATAAGTATTCTATGTAATAACATTGGAAAAGTAAATCTCTAATTTCACTGCTTCAAATGATTTTAAGTGAAATATTAATAAAAATGCCTGCAGCTGTAGCCCTGTGGCATCTGATCCCGTCAGATCTCGGAAGCTAAGCAGGGTCGGGTCTGGTTAGTACCTGGATGGGAGACTGCCTGGGAATACCAGAAGCTGTAGGCTTGGGAGAAGGACCTGGCAACCCCCTCCCAAAAATCAATCTGCCATTGAAAACCCTATGAACAGCAGAGAAGCACTGACAATAGTGTTTCCCCTCTCGTACAGAGGGTTGCTATGAGTCGGATACCAACTCGACGGCACCTAACAACAACAACAACATTAATAAAAATATTAAGTATTTCACTTCAAAATGGGGGGAAGACTACTCAGCACAGCAGTAAGACCTTCCCCCCCATACAGTTTATTAGCAATATTCTTGCTGACTTAATTATTTCTTATATAAGAATATTTTTCAACATTCTGAATGTTTACCACTGTAAGTTCTTACTTTCTTAAAAATTAATAACACTAGTTCAAATAAGCATGAGAAACAAAATTATGTTTTTTAGTAAATCTCAATAAAAGGGAAAAAAACACTCTAGTCAACAGAGTAAGAGGACTTTTTCAATAGGAAGTAAAGCAGAACCATGTAGTCTATTCTATGCATTCCATTATATTTGCTATTAAGCTAGCATTTCTCATCTGCCAATGTACAGATTGTAGCTAACAAACAAACCTGAGTCCCTTGACAGAAGGAGACCAGATTCCCTCTGATGAACCATGCAACACTGTTGTTAAGCATATACTACAAACTGCAGTTGGCAAACTATAGTCCTCAGGCCATACATCTGGCCTAAAACCTGTTTTTGTGAATAAAATTACATTGTAACACAGCCATGTTCATTTATACACATATCGTCTATGTTCAATTCTGAACTACAGTGGTAGAATAAGAGTGGATGAGACCAAAACTGTGTGGACCACAAACCCTAAAATATTTACTATATGGCCTTTTGCAGAGAGGGAAAAAAAAGTTCTGCCGTTGTATAAATCTTCCCACTATTCTTCCAAAGGACAAGCAGCATTTGCTAGGGGAAATACACTGAAAAAGGGGGATATTCGGTCCACTTGGGAATACTAGACACTGACTTTAAACAGACACTAATTATCAGGGACCCAAATGCTACCATGGTCCATCAGTTAAAGAGAAAACTTAGGGTGATCAGGTACTGCATGGGTTTCTGGCTCAAGAATGAAATCCCATCATTTGCAACAACAGAGATGCAACTAGAGAGCATTACATTAAATGAAATAAGCCACGCATAAGAAAGACAAGTACTACATGATCTCATTCATCTGTAGAATATAAAAAAAACGTCAATCTCACAGAAGTTAAGAGTAGAATGCTGGTTAGCAGAGTCTGAGGAAAGAAGAAGGGAGGGGAAAATGAAGAGAGGTTAATCAATGGGTACTAAGTTACAGTTACAAAGAAGCAAGGCATTCTTGTGTGCTATTGCACAGTAGGGTGACAACAGATAACAAGAGTATATACTGTATATTTCAAAAAGCTAGAAGAGAAGCTTTTGAATGTTTTCATCATAAAGAAATGATCAATATTTCAGGAGAGAGATATTTACCCAGATTTGAGCATTATACAATGCATACATGTATCAAAACATTACGTGGTATCCCATAATTATGTGCAATTTTTATATTTTCATCTATCAGTTAAAAAAATAAATTTAAGCCAGGTGTGGGGGCACACACTTGTAATCCCAGCAACTCAGGAGGCAGAGGCAGGAAGATCACAAGTTCAAGACCAGAAACAGCCTGTGTAACTTAGTGAGACACTGGGTCAAAATAAAAAGTTAAAAAATTGCCTGGGAGTGTTAAGAGGGGAGACAAAATGGAACAAGACGGATGGGTTAATCTTTTGTAAACAATGTAAATTGTATACCTGTGTAAGTACCTCTTTAAATATGGATTTAAAAAAAAAAACATCTATTTGTTACATGTAAGAAAGGGAATTTGGGTACCAGTTAGACAACCAGTTAGACTCACTAGCCTTGGCCTTGCTCCAGGGAATTGTTAAAAAAGACTTTTAAAACTACTGTTATATATTGCCATTACTGCTGTATGCCTTATGATTATAATTGTATGCATAGTTACCAGGAGAGTTCAAAATGTAAAATGTGATGTAAATGATCAGGACCTAAAACATTCTATAACGTACAATTATTCAGAGAACATGCCCATCAAATTAAAAAATCAAAAGAAAAAGAGGGATGTGTAGGGAAAAAATTGAAAGGAAATTGGCAAAAACTCCCAAACTGAAAAAACAGCTTTTGAATATCTGGTTTGTAAATTAGAAATCTAGGGAAAATGAAAGTAACTTGGTTGCACGTTTGTACAAAACCCTTCCTGATTGGACAATTGGACCGAAAGCTGATTGGCTCAGGCCATTCTGTGGGCAAACTATATAAAGAGCCGCGCTGTGGCAGCTCGACCCTTTTAGGCCCCCTTTTAGGCCTTTTAGGCCTTTTCTGCCTCTTCGCAGAGGCAGAGCATTTGCAAAGCATGTGTGAGGCCCTGGGTTCAAATCTCCCCTAAATAAATAAACAAACAAATTTAAATAAATGAATAAACAAACCTAAGTGGACTAGCATGTCCATGAATACAACCCATGAGTATTTTCCAGATACCAGATATATGTTGTTGATGTTGTTGTTAGGAGCCATCAAGTTGGGTCCAACTCATAGTGATTCTATGTACAACAGAACGAAACACTCCTTGACACCATGCCATGCCTGGCACTGTCAGTGCTTCTCTGCTGTTCATAGGGTTTTCAATGGCTTCTTTTTTCTGGAGTGGGCTACCAGGTCTTTCTTCTGTTTTTGCAGTGCTGGGGATCGAACTGAGGACCTCAGAGCATGCAGAGCAAGCACTCTACCAACTTAGCTAAACCCCAGCCCACATGATATATACCGGAAAGAAATACCTGGTAACTGGAAGAATTTCCACCTTGGCTCTCTGACCCACATAGAATGAGTAAAAGTCATTATTCTAGGAAAGGCCAAATGAAAGCCCATACAACTCCCCTTCTCTACCAGGAAAATAAACCCAAAGCAATAATGCATTCCCAAGTGCAGAGATCAGTGCCACAATCAAAGACTTAGAATGATAATGAATTATCATAAGTTTAATTAGGTTGTTATACCAATTGCAGCTGCTATTCCAAATGTGCCATCTCTAATGAAGCAAATCAACCCAGCCTCTGAGATCTTATATACAAATACAAGTTGGCAAATACATTTGTTTAACAATCTGAAGTACTATAATAAAACATGCCTTTGGTCATGCCTTTGCCTGGTATGATCAACAGTATATCTCACAGCTATAGCACAAGGCTCTTCTGCTCTCAATCACAGTATTATCCACAGTGATCCTTTTTAATATGTATTTAGTATTTATTATGTAACATGCAGATGTCTAAATGTTTTACACGTATTATTCCATTAAATCTCAATAAGAGGTAGGCACTAATATTATCCACATTATAGAGTTTAAGAAACCCAAGCACTAGGGAGACTAAGTAACTTGAGTAAAGACTAGCAGAGTGGGAATTGAAACCCAGGTAGTATAATTCCAGACTCCATTTGCTTAAGAGGATCCACTACACCAGCGTGTTGGATAGAAGAGCTATTTTGTTTGCATCTTAATCCATTTATCACTTGGCAGATGCCTGGGTTGCCTGCACCTTTAACTGTTATGGATAATGTTGCTAAGAAGATTCATGTAGAAGTTTTTGTGTGGATACAGGTTTTCATTTCTCTTGGGTATATACCTGTAAGCAGATGTGATAGGTCATTTGGTCATTTAGCATTTTGAGTACAAAATAGTTTGCCATAGTAGCTATGAAGATTGACAATCTCAGATTAAGGTATAAAGGTCTCTATTTCACATTCTCATCACTTCTTACTGTCTTTTTTTTTTCCAGATATAATGATCTCTTTTAACAAGTTATGATTAGCCAGACACAGTGGCACACCCCTGTAATCCCAGTGACTCAGGAGGCTGAGGCAGGAGGATCACAGGTTCAAGGACATAGGTCGCCTGCATAACTTAGCAAGACCCTATCTCAAAATAAAAATTTAAAGAGGGCTGGGGATATAGCTCAGGGATAGAGTGCTTGCCTAACACAATGCTCTGGGATTAATCCCTCATACCAAAAAAGTATGATTAATTACACAACGAAGTTAAAGATACATGCATCTTAAAGCGGGGGGATAACAAGGATTGGAATCAAACAGAAAATGATTCACATGGAAAGTTGAAAGCCAGGTGTGATGGTTCACACATGTAATCACAGCACTCAGGAGGTTGAGGAAAAAGGATCGAACATTTGAGGCCATCCTGGGCTACACACTGAATTCCAGGTAAACCTGTAAACCTGGGCAACACAGAAACCCTGTCTCAAAACACACACACACACAAAAAAAAAAAAAAAAAAGAGGAGGAGGAAGAGAAAAGAGAAAAGGGGAGGAGGAAGGGAGGAAGGAAGAAGGAAGGAAGGCAGGCAGGTTGGACTTAAAACAGTGCAGCAAGTAACAGTTCAAAATGTAAGAGAGGCAACATCTAAATGTTTACCATATGCTAGGTTCTGTTCTAAATGCTTTACAGCTTTAATCCTCATAAAAATTTTACAAGGCTAATTTCTACTTTATTGATGAAGACCCAGAGGCACAGAAAAAAATAAGGTCACACTGGTAGTATGCAGACATCAATCCAGATAGCCCTAGAATTTGTGCTCTTAACTACTGTGTACTACAAATATTTATGCCACTCACTGTAAGTCACTGATGTAACACTCAAGAGTTTCTAGTTTCCATGGTAGAGACTACCTGTGTAATACTAATTTGGGGCAATAACTGTGGTTTTGGGGTTACAGATTATTTAATATAAAGCCATAATATTTTTTAAACAATGAAGATAGATCTCAGATGAAAATCTATATTGTATGTCTATAAAACTTGACACTGTAACTTGCTAAAATAAACAAACATTATGTTAGGTCATGTTAAACTAATGTTAATATATCTTAATTTTTCAGAAATGATAATAAAATGGAAAGTGCAAAGTTCAGATTTTAATTGGTATCAATAGAGCATTCAACAAAATAGATTTTTCTATATGTATTAAGTTTCAATCTAATAGAAACTATTACTACTTTATTATAGTAGCTGAGTGAAACTCAAAGCCATATCTGGAAAACCTAAAATTTCATTTAAAAAAATAAATCACAGCAGACATTTTCAAAGATTTCTATTTATACCACATCTTTTAAGATATTCCATTCCATTTAAAGTTTTATAGAAATATTTGGACATCTAATCAAGAAAAGAAATGAACTTATCTCATGGTATTTTAATATTTTAGTTCCACGTCACTGGCACATGCTATATTCTTATGATTCAGAGACACATCTACTCTCCTTTCAAACTAGTGCAGACATATTTGTAACAATGCTCTCCCGGCATACTGAGTTGCCATGAAGCATTATATATAAAGTCATTTATTTGGTGAAAACTGCTACAATGCATAACATATCATTCTTTACATGAAAAAAAAAAAACATGATTCTGGATAAATGAATAATGTATTTTCATGACACAGTTGCTACATTATATTTCAAACTACATTTTACATTTTTTTAAAATCTGATACCCATGTTAAATAAACTATGGACCTGCACAGATGTAAATTATATAGTCGCTCTGAAAATTACCTTAAACAGTGACATTTTGATGTGCTTTAAAATGTACTTGAATCAAAAGTAATTCAATTTTTTTTGTAAGAAGACATACAAATATAGTTTTTTGGTCGTTGTTTTTGTTTGTTTGTTGCAGTGCTGGGGATGGAACCCAAGACCTTTCACAAGCTAGGCAAGTGCCGTGCCACTGAGTTACATCCCCAGTAAAATAGATAAAATTTTAAATGAAAAAATATATTTAAAACATTGTAAAAATAAAAGCATTGAATTACACTTTGCTATATTCAATTATAATTGGCAACTATAAGAAAAATTAATACTTTTTGCAACTTTGAGAAATAGGCATTCTATGTCTTAGCCTTATGTGGCTTTTAAGTGCTGCTAAAGCCTACGTGGTGGGCTAGGATTTAGCTCAGTTGGTAGAGCACTGCTCTGCAGTCTCTGAGGTCCCACGTGCAATTCCCAGCACCGCAAAAATGGGAGAAGGAGCGGCAATCAACTCCTGAGACAATTCTGAAACAATCAGCCATTGAAAACCCTATGAGGGCTGCTATGAGTTGGACACAACTTGATGGCACCTAATAACAACAACAACCTTTGGGAGAAGGACTTGGCAACCCACTCCCAAAAATCAATCCACCACTGAAAACTCTATAAATAGCAGAGAAGCACTGACAATAGTGTTTTGCCTGTTGAACGTAGGGTTGCTATGATTGGGACACTGACTCGAGGACACCTAACAACAACAACAACAAGGTCTGTGGCCAATAAAATGCAAAACTACAAGATTTTTCAAAATTCAATGAAACAAATCAAGAAAAGCATGTAAGAGCCCATACCCTTTAACTAAATATTAGAAATACTGTACCAGGCAGAATAGAGGATTTAATAATGAAGTAATTTAACCAATTTTACTTTATCTTTGAAATCTTACCTCCCAAAGAAGCATATTCATCTGTCTTTATTTTTTAAAACAGTGACTCACCAGAGTTAATCAGGATCTACTACTTTAGAAGTAAAGTAGTCTTCTACACGGCACTTTGAGAAGAACATATTGAGTCTACATCCAGCTTGCATGCATACTGATGTATAGATTTCATGGTTAAATAGCAACCCAGACTACCTGCATACCAGACACTTTGTCAGGAGGAATATCTTGAATTTACTATGCATCAATATTTATCCAACACTTAGACAAAATAAACTATTTTCAGAAACTATCCCCCAAATCATTCATACATGTGCATGTATGTTCGTATTCTACCTATTCCTAGAGTGTAAAATTACATATCTTTGGATTAAAATCAGAAAAAGAGAGCTAAATACCTACTTGGGGGCTCCAAAGAATTGTTCTCAATTTTTTGTCATTAAGTCCCAATGGCAAATTAAGTCTCAAACACTTAAGGATGTAAAATATTAAATATACTGCTTTTTGAAAACAAACACTAATATGCCTTACTAATCCTCTTTCTTTACTTTGGATTCACCACAGTACCCTTCCTTTGAAAATATATACTCTCTTAAAAGACTATTTTCTTCTTATGGAGTCTTGTAACTGATAACATATCC
>VMDO01033498.1:0-11403 GCA_007922755.1 Pedetes capensis
ATATTTGTCCCAGCCAGTGAATTCGTGGTTCTGGTGAACATTAGGCTAATAAGATGGATGAAAGACTAACGCCGAAAAACGGACACACACAAAAAACACACACAGGTTAAGACAAACACATGCAAAGAAAATACAAACACACACATATCGAGGGAAATATCAGAGGAGAATGGGTTTATGTTTCAACGTGGAAGGTAGACTTGCAAATATTAACCCCTAGCTTTAAGGGTATTTCCAAAACCCAGCATATATCACTCAATCTATCATAAAGCTACTTCCACCACAAAATCTGAAGATGACCCTAATTCTAACATTACCTTTAAAATTCAGTAAATCATATCTAAAGGGAAGTGATTGATCATGGACTTAGAAAGGGACACAATGGTAAGAAAATATGCTTGCCAGGGTCTGTGTCCATAGGGTAGTATAATAGGTGACCACATGTCTTCCCATCCCATACAAAACTGCGATGCAAGTATTGAGAAGCCTGTGGAAACATGGAAGGAGAAACTAAACAAAGAATTGGGCAATGAAGAATTGACAATTCCTCTGATCTTGGGCAAACCTGAAATCATTCGTAGAAATCCAATACAAACTCGTATGACCTTGTCAAGTATCCGGACATGGCATGGGGTTGATGAAGGGTTTGTGAAATGGCATCAAGGATGGAGAGTTTTCTGAACCCACTTTGTAAAATTTCACATCGGGAGATGTCAAGGAGTTTGGATTGGTCTGCCATAGGCTTAGCCAGGCAGGGAAAATGGGGAAGCAGAACACTGGGGGGCCGGTAATTGGTGTCTCTGGTAATCAGGGAATTACAGGCACCATGGAATTCTGCCAAAATGCCCCCCGGGATCCCCCGTACACAAGGCTTCATGACAGGTTTCTTTCGCCCTGTAGCAGGACATTCTTTTCCTACCAGGGCCTTTGAACTTTCTGGGGAGAGGTTGGCCAATTTGCCCTGCCCTCTCTCAAGGAAAGACAACAAGAGACTCGCAATTTTCTACACTTCCCAACAAACCCTTCAACACCCTAATCTCAGATTTAAAATTAAGAACACGTGAGGAGAAGTAGAAAAGAAACCCAGCAAAAACTTGGATTTGAATTGTTAAGGGATCCAATTTCTGAGAACAAACCATTTGAATCCAAACCTTTAGGGAACAGAGGGTGTTCTTACATTTCCTGAGAAAATGCTGTGAAATCGCGGAGGGGGGCTGGCGTTGCAATAGGTTGGCTCACATACCTGATTCCCTGAACATTGTGTTGCACGGCATACTAGGGCCGCTCTGCCCCTCTGCATGGGACTCAAAAAGCTTTGTTATGTCCTGCTTTTGTTGCAAGCCCGGCTGTCGATTTAAGTCCATGTTCATTTCTACAGTTCCATTCCCTGACAGGTACATATCACCCATATCCATGAATTAGGAATTCGTCACCTAACCCCAGTTGCATTCAAAACTCTTGAACCATGGGATCCATTCAGGAGGCAGACGTAAGATGATCACTGCACCCAAACACACTAAGAAACTCCTTGATCAGAGGAAGAATCCCATTTTGTAATTGTCTAAAACCGAGTAGGTTGCATTCCTTACTCAGAGGCCATCTACCCGAAAACACTCTGTGAATTCAGGCAATATATTGGTCTGAGCCAGGGAATTCGTGGTTGAGGTTTTCATTAGGCAAAGAAGATGGATGAAAGACTCACGCCAAAAAACGTACACACACAAAAAAAACACACACAGATTTAGACATACACATGCAAAGAAAATACAAACACATACACATTGAGCCAATTGTCACAAGAGAATTGGTTTATGTTTAAACGTGGAAGGTAGAGTTGCTAATACTAACCCATAACTTTAAGGGTATTTGCAAAACCCAGCATATATCACTCCATCTATCATAAAGCTACTTCCACCACAAAATCTAAAGATGACCCTAATTCTAACCTTACCTTTAACCTTCACTAAATCATATCTAAAGGGAAGTGATTCGTCATGGACATAGAAAGGGACACAATGTTAAGAAAATATGCTTGCCAGGGTCTGTGTCCATGGGGTAGTATAATAGCAGACCACATGTCTTCCCATCCCATGAAGAACTGCGATGCAAGTAATGAGATGTCTGTTGAAACATGGAAGGAGAGACTAAACAAAAGAATTGGGCAATGAAGAATTGACAATTCCTCTGATTGGGCAAACCTGAAATCATTCCTCGTTATCCAATACAAACTCGTATGACCTTGACAATTATCCGGGCATGGCATGGGGTTGATGAAGGGTTTCTGAATGGCATCAAGGATGGAGATGTTTCTGAACCCACTTTGTAAAATTTCACATAGGGAGATGTCAAGGAGTATGGATTGGTCTGCCATAGGCTTAGACATGCAGGGAAAATGTGGAAGCAGAGCACTGGGGGGCCGGTATTTGGTGTCTCTGATAATCAGGGAAGTACAGGCACCATGGAATTCTGCCAAAATGCCACCCGGGATCCCCCGTATACAAGGCTTCATGACAGGTTTGCTTAGTCCTGTAGCAGGACATTGTTTACCACACAGGGCCTTTGAAATTTCCTGGCAGGGAGTTGGCCAATATACCCTGCACTCTCTCAAAGAAAGACAAACACAGACTCGCAATTTTCTACACTTCCCAAAAAAACCCATCAACACCCTGATCTCAGATACAAAATTAAGACACGTCAGGAGAAGTAGAAAAGAAACCCAGCAAAATCTTGGATTTGAATTGTTAAGGGATCCAATTTCTGAGCCCAAAATTTGAATCCAAATCTTTAGGGAACAGAGGGTGTTCTTACATTTCCTGAGAAAATGCTGTGATATCACGGAGGGGGGCTGGTGTTGCAATAGGTTGGCCCACATACCTCATTCCCTGAACACTGTGTAGCAAGGCATACTAGGGCCGCTCCCTTCCCTCTGCATGGGACTCAAAAAACTTTGTTATGCCCTGCATTTGTTGCAAACCCGGCTGGCGATTTAAGTACAAGTTCGTTTCTAAAGTTCCATTCCCTGACAGGTACATATCTCCTTTAACCATGAGATAGGAATTCATCACCTAACCAAAGTTGCATGGAAAACTCTTGAGCAATGGGATCAATTCACGAGGCAGACTTAAGATGATCACTGCACCCAAACACTCTAAGAAAGTCCTTGATCAGAGGAAGAATCCCATTTTGTAATTGTCTAAAAATGAGAAGGTTGCATTCCTTACTCATAGGCCTTCTACCCGAAAACCCTCTGTGACGTCAGGCAATATATTGGTCACAGCCAGTGAATTCGTGGTTCAGGTGTTAATTAGGCTAAAAAGATGGATGTAAGACTCACGCCAAAAAACATACACACACACAAAAAAAAACACACACAGGTTTAGACAGACACATGCAAAGAAAAATAAAACCCACACACCTTGAGCCAAATATCAGAAAAGAATGGGCTTATCTTTCAACGTGGAAGGAAGACTTGCTAATATCATATGCTAGCATTAAGGGTATTTGTAAAACCCAGCATTTATTACTCAATATATCATAAGGCTACTTCCACCACAAAATCTAAAGATGACCCTAATTCTAACCTTACCTTTAACGTTCAATAAATCATATCTGAAGGGAAGTGATTCATCATGGACTTAGAAAGGTACACAATGTTAAGAAAATATGCTTGACAGGGTCTGTTTCCATGGGGTAGTATAATAGCAGAACACATGTCTTCCCATCCCTTAGAGAAAAGCGATGGAAGTAATGAGATGCCTGTTGAAACATGGAAGGAGAGACTAAACAAAAGAATTGGGCAATGAAAAATTGACAATTCCCCTGATCATGGGCATACCTGAAATCTTTCCTAGAAATCCAATCCAAACTCGTATGACCTTGTCAAATATCCGGGCATCGCATGGGGTTGATGAAGTGTTTCTGAAATGGCATCAAGAATGGAGAGATTTCTGAACCCCCCTTGTAAAATTTCACATCGGTATCTGTCAAGCCATATGGATTGGTCTGCCATAGGGTTAGACATGCAGGGAAAATGTGGAAGCAGAGCACTGGGAGGCCGTTAATGCGTGTCTCTGATAATCAGGGAATTACAGGCACCATGGAATTCTGCCAAAATGCCACTGGGGATCCCCAGTATACAAGGCTTCATGACAGGTTTGCTTAGTCCTGTAGCAGGACATTCTTTTCCTCCCAGGGCCTTTGAACTTTCCTGGCAGGAAGTTGGCCAATTTGCCCTGCACTCTCTCCAAGAAGACAACCACAGACTCGCAATTTTCTACACTTCCCAACACAACCCATCAACAACCTAATCTCAGATACAAAATTAAGAACACGTCACGAGAAGTAGAAAAGAAACACAGCAAAACCTTAGATTTGAATTGTTAAGGGATCCAATTTCTGAGCCCAACCATTTGAATCCCAATCTTTAGGGAAAAGAGGGTGTTCTTACGTTTCCTGGGAAAATGCTGTGATATCGAGGAAGGGGGCTGGTGTTGCAATAGCTTGGCCCACATACCTGACTCCCTGAACACTGTGTTGCAAGGCTTATTAGGGCCGCTCCTTAGGTCTGCATGGGATTCAAAAAGCTTTGTTATGCCCTGCATTTGTTGCAAAACCTGCTGGCCATTTAACTACACGTTCCTTTCTAATGTTCGATTCCCTGTCAGGTCCATATCAACCTTATCCATGAGATAGGAATTCGTCACCTAAACCCAGTTGCATGCAAAATTCTTGAGCCATGGGATCAATTCAGGAGGCAGACTTAAGATGATCACTGCGCCCAAAAAACCCTAAGAACCTCCTTGACCACAGGAAAAATCCCATTGTGTAATTGTCTAAAAACGAGCAGGTTCCATTCCTTACTCATAGACCTTCTACCCAAAAACCCTCTGTGAATTCAGGCAGTATATGGGTCCCAGCCACAGAATTCGTGGTCCAGGTGTTCATTAGGCGAATAAGATGGATGAAAGACTCTCGCCAAAAAACGTACACACACAAAAATACACACACTCAGATTTAGACATACATATGCATAGGAAATACAAACACACACACATTGAGCCAAATATCAGAAGAGAATGGGTTTATGTTTCAACGTGGAAGGTAGACTTGCTAATATTAATCCCTAGCTTTAAGGGTATTTGCAAAACCCAGCATGTATCACTCAATCTATCATAAAGCTACTTCCACCACAAAATCTAAAGATGACCCTATTTCTAACCTTAACTTTAACCTTCACTATATCATATCTAAAGGGAAGTGATTCATAATGGACTTAGAACGGGACACAATGTTAAGAAAATATGCTTGCCAGGGTCTGTTTCCATGGGGTAGTATAGTAGCAGACCATATGTCTTCCCATCCCATTCAGAACTGCGATGCAAGTGATGAAACGCCTGTTGAAACATGGAAGGAGAGACCAAACAAAAGAATTGGGCAATTAAGAATTGACAATTCCTCTGATCTTGGGCAAACCTGAAATCATTCCTACAAATCCAGTACACACTCGTATGACCTTGTCAATATCCGGGCATGGCATGGGGTTGATGAAGTGTTTGTGAAATGGCATCAAGGATGGAGAGGTTTCTGAACCCACTTTGTAAAATTTCACATCGGGGATGTCAAGGAGTTTGGATTGGTCTGCCCTAGGCTTAGACATGCAGGGAAAATGTGGAAGCAGAGCACTGTGGGGCCGTTAATTGGTGTCTCTGATAATCAGGGAATACAGGCGCCATGGAATTCTGCCAAAATGTCACCAGGGATCCCCCGTATACAAGGCTTCATGACAGGTGTGCTTAGTCATGTGGCAGGACATTTTTTCCTCCCAGGGACTTTGAACTTTCCTGGCAGGAAGTTGGCCAATTTGCCCTTCTCTCTCTCAAAGAAAGACAACCACAGACTCGCAATTTTCTACACTTCCCAACAAAACCCATCACCACCCTAATCTCAGATACAAAATTACGAACACATCAGGAGAAGTAGAAAAGAAACCCAGCAAAATCTTGGATGACAATTGTTAAGGCATCCAATTTCTGAGCCCAAACATTTGAATCCAAATCTTTAGGGAACAGAGGGTGTTCTTACATTTCCTGGGAAAATGCTGTGATATCGCGGAGGGGGTCTGGTGTTGAAATAGCTTGGCCCACATACCTGACTCCCTGAACAATGTGTTGCAAGGCATACTAGGGCCTCTCCGTCCCTCTGCATGGGACTCAAAAAGCCTTGTTACGCCCTGCGTTTTTTGCAAACCCTGCTGGCCATTTAAGTACAAGTTCCTTTCTAAAGTTGCATTCCCTGACAGGTACATATCACCCTTATCCATGAGATAGGAATTCGTCACCTAACCCCAGTTGCATGAAAAACTCTTGAGCCATCGATCAATTCAGGAGGCAGACTTAAGATGATCACTGCGCCCAAAAAACTGTAAGAACCTCCTTGATCACAGGAAGAATCCCATTGTTTAATTGTCTAAAAACCAGTAGGTTGCATTCCTTACTCATTGGCCTTCTATCCGAAAACCCTCTGTGAAGTGAGGCGATATATTGTTCCCAGCCACAGAAATGGTGGTTCAGGTGTTCATGAGGCTAATAAGATGGATGAAAGACTCTCGCCAAAAAACGAACACACACAAAAAAACACACACTCAGATTTAGACATACATATGCAAAGGAAATACAAACACACACACTTTGAGCCATTTATCAGAAGAGCATGGGCTTATGTTCCAACGTGGAAGGTAGACTTGCTAAAATTAACCCCTAGCTTTAAGGGTATTTAGAGAACCCAGTATATATCACTCAATCTATCATAAAGCTACTTCCACCACAAAATCTAAAGATGACCCTGATTCTAACCTTATCTTTAAACTTCACTATATCATATCTAAAGGTAAGTGATTGATCATGGACTTAGAAAGGGAAAAAATGGTAAGAAAATATGCTTGCCAGGGTCTCTGTCCATGGGGTAGTATAATAGCAGACCACATGTCTTCCCATCCCATACAGAACTGAGATGCAAGTAATGAGTTGCCTGTTGAAACATGGTAGGAGAGAGTAAACCAAAGAATTGGGCAATGAAGAATTGACAATTCCTCTGATCTTGGCCAAACCTGAAATCATTCCTAGAAATCCAATACAAACTCGTATACCTTGTCAAGTATCCGGGCATGGCATGGGGTTGATGAAGAGTTTATGAAATGGCATCAAGGATGGAGAGGTTTCTGTACCCACTTTGTAAAATTTCACATCGGGGATGTCAAGGAGTATGGATTGGTCTGCCATAGGCTTAGACATGCAGGGAAAATGTGGAAGCAGAGCACTGGGGGGCAGTTAATTCTTGTCTCTGATGATCAGGGCATTACAGGCGCCATGGAATTCTGCCAAAATGCCAACAGGGATCCCCCGTATACAAGGCTTCATGACAGGTTTGCTTAGTCCTGTAGCAGGACATTCTTTTCCTCCCAGGGCCTTTGAACTTTCCTGGCAGGAAGTTGGCCAATTTGCCCTTCTCTCTCTCAAAGAAAGACAACCACAGACTCGCAATTTTCTACACTTATCAACAACACCCTTCACCACCCTAATCTCAGGTACAAAATTACGAACACGTCAGGAGAAGTAGAAAAGAAACCCAGCAAAACATTGGATGAGAATTGTTAAGGGATACAATTTCTGAGCCCAAATATTGGAATCCAAATCTTTAGGGAACAGAGGCTATTCTTACATTTCCTGGGAAAATGCTGTGATATCGCGGAGGGGGGCTGGTGTTGCAATAGGTTGGCCCACATACCTGACTCCCTGAACATTGTGTTGCAAGGCATACTAGGGACGCTCCGTCCCTCTGCATGGGACTCAAAAAGTTTGTTATGCCCTGCATTTGTTGCAAACCCTGCTGGCCATTTAAGTACAAGTTCCTTTCTAAAGTTGCATTCCCTGACAGGTACATATGACCTTTATCCATGAGATAGGAATTCGTCACTTAACCCCAGTTGCATGCAAAACTCTTGAGCGAAGGGATCAATTCAGGAGGCAGACTTAAGATGACCACTGCGCCCAAAAAACCCTAAGAAACTCCTAGATCAGAGGAAGAATCCCATTTTGTAATTGTCTAAAAACGAGTAGGTTGCATTCCTTACTCATAGGCCTTCTACCCGTAAACCCTCTATGAATTCAGGCAGTATATTGGTCCCAGCTACAGGATTCGTGGTTCAGGTGTACATTAGGCTAATAAGATGGATGAAAGACTCTCGCCAAAAAATGTACACACACAAAAATACACACACTCAGATTTAGACATACATATGCAAAGGAAATACAAACACACACACATTGAGCCAAATATCACAAGATAATGGGTTTATGTTGCAACGTGGAAGGTAGACTTGCTAATATTAACCCCCAGCTTTAAGGGTATTTGCAAAACCCAGCATATATCACTCAATCTATCATAAAGCTAATTCACCACAAAATCTAAAGATGACCCTAAATCTAACCTTAAATTTAACCTTCACTAAATCATATCTAAAGGGAAGTGATTCATCATGGACTTAGAAAGGGACACAATGGTAAGAAAATATGCTTGCCAGGGTCTCTGACCATGGGGTAGTATAATAGCAGACCATATGTCTTCCCATCCCATTCAGAACTGCGATGCAAGTAATGAGATGCCTGTTGAAACATGGAAGGAGAGACTAAACCAAAGAATTGGGCAATGAAGAATTGACAATTCCTCTGATCTTGGGCAAACCTGAAATCATTCCTACAAATCCAGTACACACTCGTATGACCTTGTCAATATCAAGGCATGGCATGGGGTTGATGAAGGGTTTGTGAAATGGCATCAAGGATGGAGAGGTTTCTGAACCCACTTTGTAAAATTTCACACCGGGGATGTCAAGGAGTTTGGATTGGTCTGCCCTAGGCTTAGACATGCAGGTAAAATGTGGAAGCAGAGCACTGTGGGGCCGGTAATTGGTGTCTCTCATAATCAGGGAATACAGGCGCCATGGAATTCTGCCAAAATGCCAACAGGTATCCCCCGTATACAAGACTTCACGACAGGTTTGCTTAGTCCTGTAGGAGGACATTTTTTCCTCCCAGGGACTTTGAACATTCCTGTCAGGAAGTTGGCCAATTTGCCCTTCTCTCTCTCAAAGAAAGACAACAACAGACTCGCAATTTTCTACACTTCCCAACAAAACCCATCACCACCCTAATCTGAGATACAAAATTCCGAACACATCAGGAGAAGTAGAAAAGAAACCCAGCAAAACCTTGGATGACAATTGTTAAGGAATCCAATTTCTGAGCCCAAACATTTGAATCCAAATCTTTAGGGAACAGAGAGAGTTCTTACATTTCCTGGGAAAATGCTGTGATATTGCGGAGGGGGGCTGGTGTTGAAATAGCTTGGCCCACATACCTGACACCCTGAACAATATTTTGCAAGGCATACTAGGGCCTCTCCGTCCCTCTGCATGGGACTCAAAAAGCCTTGTTATGCCCTGCGTTTGTTGCAAACTCTGCTGGCCATTTAAGTACAAGTTCCATTATAAAGTTGCATTTCCTGACAGGTACATATCACCCTTTTCCATGAGATAGGAATTCGTCACCTAAACCCAGTTGCATGCAAAACTCTTCAGCCATGGGATCATTTAAGGAGGCAGACTTAAGATGATCACTGCGCAAAAAAAACCATAAGAACCTCCTTGATCACAGGAAGAATCGCATTGTGTAATTGTCTAAAAACGAGCAGGTTGCATTCCTTATTCATAGGCCTTCTACCCGAAAACCCTCTGTGAAGTCAGGCAGCATATTGGTCCCAGCCACAGAATTCGTGGTCCAGGTGTTCATTAGGCGAATAAGATGGATGAAAGACTCTCGCCAAAAAACGTACACACACAAAAAAACACACAATCAGATTTAGACATACATATGCAAAGGAAATACAAACACACATACATTGAGCCAAATATCAGAAGAGAATGGGTTTATGTTTCAACGTGGAAGGTAGACTTGCTAATATTAACCCCTAGCTTTAAGGGTATTTCCAAAACCCAGGATATATCACTCAATATATCATAAAGCTACTTCCACCACAAAATCTAAAGATGACCCTAATTCTAACCTTATCTTTAAACTTCACTATATCATATCTAAAGGGAAGTGATTGATCATGGACTTAGAAAGGGACAAAATGGTAAGAAAATATGCTTGCCAGGGTCTCTGTCCATTGGGTAGTATAATAGCAGACCACATGTCTTCCCATCCATACAGAACTGAGATGCAAGTAATGAGTTGACTGTTGAAACATGGTAGGAGAGATTAACCAAAGAATTGGGCAATGAAGGATTGACAATTCCTCTGATCTTGGCCAAACCTGAAATCATTCCTAGAAATCCAATACAAACTCGTATACCTTGTCAAGTATCCGGGCATGGCATGGGGTTGATGAAGAGTTTCTGAAATGGCATCAAGGATGGAGAGGTTTCTGTACCCACTTTGTAAAATTTCACATCGGGGATGTCAAGGAGTATAGATTGGTCTGCCATAGGCTTAGACATGCAGGGAAAATGTGGAAGCAGAGCACTGGAGGGCAGGTACTTGGTGTCTCTGATGATCAGGGCATAACAGGCGCCATGGAATTCTGCCAAAATGCCACCAGGGTTCCCCCGTATACAAGGCTTCATGACAGGTTTGCTTATTCCTGTAGCAGGACATTCTTTTCCTCCCAGGGCCTTTGAAATTTCCTGGCAGGAGGTTGTCCAATTTGCCCTTCTCTCTCTCAAAGAAAGACAAACACAGATTCGCAATTTTCTACACTTGTCAACAACACTCATCACCACCATAATCTCAGGTACAAAATTACGAACACGTCAGGAGAAGTAGAAAAGAAACCCAGAAAAAACTTGGATGAGAATTGTAAAGGGATACAATTTCTGAGCCCTAACATTTGAATACAAACCTGTAGGGAACAGAAGGTGTTCTTACATTTCCTGAGAAAATGCTGTGATATGGACAAGGGGGGCTGGTGTTGCAATAGCTTGGCACACATACCTGACTCCCTGAACAGTGTGTTGCAAGGCATATTAGGGCCGCTCCGTCCCTCTGGATGGGACTCAAAAAGCTTTGTTATGCCCTGCATTTGTTGCCAACCCTGCTGGCCATTTAAGTACAAGTTCCTTTCTAAAGTTCCATTCCCTGACAGGTACATATCACCCTTATCCATGAGATAGGAATTCGTGACCTAACCCCAGTTGCATGCAAAACTCCTGAGCCATGGGATCAATTCAGGAGGCAGACATAAGATGATCACTGTGCCCAAAAAACCCTAACCTCCTTGATCACAGGAATAATCCCATTGTGTAATTGTCTAAAAACGAGTAGGTGGCATTCCTTACTCATAGGCCTG
>VMDO01033499.1:0-17898 GCA_007922755.1 Pedetes capensis
AGTGCACCGCCCCCTCCGGAGTCCCCGCCCCCAGCGCACCGCCCTCACAGGAGTCCCCGCCCACGCAGGAGTCCGGCTCCCGGAAGCGCCCGCAGAGCGCCCGCTCCTGCATCATGGCCTCATTTCTCCGCGCATCACAGTTTTTAACTGTTTGTACTTCATGTTTGGGGCTGGGGTTTAGCTCAGTTGGTAGAGCGCTGCTCCGCACCTTCTGAAGACCGGACGGACATCGATCCCCAGCACCGCAAAAATGGGAGGTTGTGTCAGTCCACTCCCGAAGACAATCCCCAGTCAGCCATGGAAAACGCTATGACGGTCGCTATGGGTCCAGCCGACTCCACGGCGCCCAACATTTCGTGCCTGGGTAAAACCGACTTGCCCTCCGCCAAGCCTCACGCTGGCTTTCACACACGTTACTGGGTCGTTCCTCACCTCATCACTTGCTCCAGGAGCCCTGAGCCACGTGTTTCTGGGCAAACTACGCGTCTCTAACCTGGGCTTGGAGCTGGGTTGCTGCCACTTCGCTCAGTGACCTCCGCTTCTTCGTAAGGTTGCGCTTGAGTGATGGGAACTTCGAAGTCCTGGAGGTCACAGGCGCCCGCGCATCCAGGGACACAGTGGCTGTTGGAAGCTACAGCGTAAAGGACCAGCTCCTTTGCCTCAAAAGGGGTTGACTCGGGCAGCCATGCTTCAGGGGCCCTGCAGTCAGGCAGAAGCCAGTCTTCAGCTGAGCCTGCACAGCTGCGGCCACGTTTTGCTTTACTCACATCCTCTCCCTGAGAGCACTCCCTCTGTAAGTCACAGGGACCCAAAGCCCCTTCTCAGGCTCCTTTTCCAGGAAACCAGGCCCCAAGTAGACTTCATGGTGTGTCTCCAGGACTTAAAGGTAATGATCCTGTGACGTAGATGTGGGCTATGCCTTTATCACTTTCTACTGGTACTAATCCTGTGTCATCACTCACCCCTGCAACCACAGCTGAGCTTACCTAGGACTGCAGTAAGCATTAGGTCAATTCCTTTATTTTATTTTGTTATTATTTGTTTTATTATTTTATTGTACATATTGATGTTTACAACTCAGTGAATTTGGAGCTAAGTATACAACCCTCCAAAATGTCACCGCCACCAAGGCCATACACATATCCTTCACCACTTCCCAGTTTCTTCCTCCATGCCTTATTACTGGCGCGTGTGTGTGTGTGTGTGTGTGTGTGTGTGTGTTAAGAATACTTAACACAAAATCTTTCTCAACAAACTTTAAGTATATAATATAGTGATGTTAGCTACAGGCACTATGCTATGCTGTGTAGTAGTAGACCTCCCATCTCCTCCTGTCACCATTGCTATTCTCTCCTTCTATAAGTTTTGACTATTTTAGATCATCAGGTATTTGTCTGGCTGTGTTCTTATTTCACTTGGGAGAGTATACTTTAGTTCCATTCGTGTTGTAAATGGCAAGATTTCCTTCCATTTTAAATAATCTAAGTGATAGTCCATTGTGTGTGATTTTCTTCATTCATTGATAGATACTTAGCATGTTTCCATCTTTTGCCCATCGTGAATAATGCTTCAATGAATATGGGAGATTTTAATTCTTTTAAAAATTCTTTTGGCTATATATGCTGAAGTGAGATTGTTGGACAATATGGTAGTTCTATGTTTATTTTTTTGAGGAACTTTCATACTGTTTTCCATAATGGCTGTACCAATTTACATTTCCACCAACAGTGAACAAGGGTTCCTATTTCTTCACATCTGTGCAACTCTTTAAAAAAAATAATAGCAATTCAGAGTTGGGGATGTAGCTCAGTGGCAGACTTGCCTGAAATTCATGAAGAATTTCAATCCCCAGAATTGCCAAAAGAATAAGGTAATAGCCATTCTAACAGGTGTGAGGTAGTATCTTATTGTGATTTTGATTCACATTTCCCTAATGATTAGTGACAGGAGGAGGTGGGAATCCAATCCCGAACCAGTCCTGAAACAATCAGCCACAAATCCTGTGAGGGTCACTATGAGTTGGACTCAACCTGATGGCACCTACCAACCAACCAACCAATTAGTGATGTAGAGAAACTTTTCATATACTTGTTGGCCAATTATGGCTTCTTTGGAGAAATGTCTGTTCTGGTCCCTTGCATGTTATTAAATTGAGTTGTTTTACTGCTATTGAGTTGTAGGAGTTCCTTAAATATCTTGGGTTCACTCTTTATATTTGCTTTGCAAATATTTTCTCCCATTCTTTAAGTTAACTTTTCATCTAATTGAACTTTTCCTGGGAAGAATTTTTTAGTTTAATGTAATCTCACTTGTTTATTTTCACATTTATTGCCTATGTATTTGGTATTATACTAAGGAATGGTCAATACCAGTGTTAAGGGAATTTCCCCCTTCTAGGAATTTTATGGCTTCAGGTGTTATATTTAAGTTACTTGATTTTTGTGTGTAGTGTAAAGGGTCCAGTTTTAATGTTATGCATGTTTCCTCAACACCATTTACTGAAGAGGATATTATTTTCTCCTTATGTAGTCTTGCTGCCTTTATCATAGATTAGTTGATCATATATATATATATATATATATATATGATTTTAATTGTGGCTTCTCTGTAATATTTCATTGGTCTATATTTCTATTTTTATGCCAATACCAGACAACTTTGATTACTATAATTCTGTAGTGTAATTTGACATCAGGAAATGTGATGTGTCTAGCTTTGTTCTTCTCAAGATTGTTTTGGCTCTTTGTGGTGTTTCGTGAGTCCATATAATTTTGGGGATTTTTTTCTTTTTCTGTGAAAAATGTCATTAGAATTTTGATATGGAGTGCATTAAACCTTTAGATTGCGTTGGGTAGTTTATGCACATTTTAATATTAATTCCTCCAATCCACACACATGGGCTATCTCCCTATTTGTTCCTGTCATTATCTCATTAGTATTTCATATTTTTCAGTGTACATATTACCTCCTTCATTAAATTTATCCCTAAAGATTGTTTTTGCTGCTGTTGTACATGGGATTGTTTTCTTAAGTTTTTTTGTTTGGCTGATTTTGAAGTTTCCCAAAGGCTCATGTGTAGGTTTGGTTTCCACCCCATGGCACTATTGGGAGGTGGTCGAACTTTAGTAGGTGGGCCTAAAAAAAGAAAGTTTGGTCCCTGGGGGGTGTGTCATTGAAGGGGGTATTGGAACCCTGGTCCCTCTTTCCTGGCTCTCTACTTCCTGGCTGCCATGAATGAGGCAAGAAGCTTGGTTCTGCTATGCGTGTCCCTCCATGACTGCCTCACCGTGGGCCCAAAGCGACAGTCCTGAGTGACCATGGACTGAAATCTCTGAAACCCTGAGTTTGGGACGCAGGGATCTGAGTTGTTGTTAGGTGCCATCCAGTTAGTGTCTGACTTACAGAGACCCTACATGCCACAGAGAAAACACTATTGTCTGTGCTTCTCTGCTGTTCATAGGGTTTTCAATGGCTGTTTTCTTGGGAGTGGGTCACGAGGTCCTTCTCCTAAGCCTACAGCACCTGGTGTTCCCAGGCGGTGTCCCATCCAAGGACTAACCAGGCCCGATCCTGCTCAGCTTCCGAGATATGATGGAATGGGGCACCACAGTGGTAGGGCTGCAGGCTAGGGATCTGAGGGAGGGAGAGAAAGGATGTATTCCAAAGTCTAAGGGAAAAGGGTTCTGGGAAGATCAAGGCTGAGTCCCCTGGACTGGCAGACTAGAATCACTGAGAGGAAAGAAGATAACTGTGAGGAAAGAAGAATTTGAAAAAGGCAGGGCACACATTAGGAAAAGAGAAAAATAGGGATAGGTCCTGAGCAAGGGTCAAGTCTTATCCTTATAAGCCCACTCTCCCAAACGTAACTCCCCTTTATTCCCCTATCAATCCTGACCACTCAAACGCAACATTTCCCTGTTTAAAGAACAGTGGTGATGGCCAGAGCTCTGAGAAACTACTATGAGGAACCTTTCCCGTAGTTTGTGGCAGAAATTAGGCAAGGAAAGGTGAAATTCAAGTCCATCTCATAAACAAAACTAAACAAACCCAACCAAGTAACAAACCCTGCGGATTTTGTGGATGGACGGAAAGTGAGAGTTTCTGGCAAATACCAGTCGCTGGAAACCTAAACTAGAACAAGGATTACGGCGTGCACCTGCCATATAGTCCTGCTATGTTATTCCAGCGCGGAATATAACCCACTAAGTACACAAATCAGCGTTGTGGCTGAGAACAGATGCGTTCTCAAGGGTGCGAAAGGAGTTACCACTGAGATGCCCAGGCTGACCAAGAGCCGGGAGTCAGCCCGAAGGACCCCCTCATTTTAGGATTCTGTCTTACAGGCACTGCTCCACAAATTCCTTTAAAAGATCACTAGATCAGAATGCTGTGGGCCAGAACAAAGGGCTGTAGATACGGGCAGTGACTTCGGAGAACTCCCAGGCCTCAAGATAGCACAAATAGCACACGTCAGCAACTCAAAGCCTCGCCTTATCTGACTTTCACTCTCTCCACCCCCACTTCCCTGCTTGTAACACACAATATAAGGCTTCACCCTGCAACGAGCCGGGGGTCCCAGCACTGAGGCGCCGCGCCGGCGAGGTGCGGCACCCTCCAGCTCGAGCTTTAATAATGGCGCTCTGTTACTGCTGCGACTTCGGACTCCCTGGTGGGCTTTGGGGAACTCGAACTTTGGGCACAACAACCACATTAATTTCTTGTTAGAAAATTTAAAGTAAAATATAGACGTAATTTTCACGCTTGAGATTGACACGGACCGATAGCCACAGTTACCGGAACTAAAACGTAAAGCAGCGTCAAGGCGCTGCCCACGTGCAGATGTCCCGGCTGGAAACCAGGATCTCGGGGCAGCCGAGTTCCGAGCTCCGTTCCTGGAGGCGCGGCCACCCGCCCCGCCCACAGGCCGCGCGGGCTCCTGGGAAACGCAGTCCCCGAGCAGCCCGGGGCCCGCCCACCCTGTGCCTTCCTCGTGTGTGCCGCCCCGCCCCCCGGCCGCGCGGACTCCTGGGAAGCGCAGTCCCCGCACAGCCCGGGGCCCGCCGGGCGCCTTCCGCGTGTGCGCCGCCCCGCCCCCTGGCCGCATGGGCTCCTGGGAAACGCAGTCCCCGCACAGCCCGGGGCCCGCCCACCCGGCGCCTTCCTCGTGTGCTCCGCCCCGCCCCCGGCCGCGCGGGCTCCTGGGAAACGCAGTCCCTGCTCAGCCCGGGCCCGCCTGCTGGGCGCCTTCCGCGTGTGCGCCGCCCCGCCCCCTGGCCGCATGGGCTCCTGGGAAACGCAGTCCCCACACAACCCGGGCCCGCCCTCCAGGCGCCTTCCGCGTGTGCGCCGCCCCGCCCCGCCCGCGCCCGGTTTCCGCCCGGAACTTCCGGTCCCTGGGCTCCGACACCGCTCCGGGGCTCCCGCGCGGACTACTGCGTGCCTGGAGTTGGGTGCGAGGCGGGCAGCGGAGCCCGGGCTCCACGGACGCCGGGAGCAGAGGCGGAGGCGGCCCGCGGCGGAGGGGCCGACGCGGAGGTGCGAGCCGCGGCCTGGGGCGTCCCGAGGCGACGCTCCGCGGGTGCCGGGGGTCCGGGGCCCCGGCTGTCAGTCGGTGCTGGCAGAAGTCGGGTGCAGAGGCTTGGCGAGCGGGCCGGGGTCAGCGGACGGCGACAGCCGGGAGGGGTGTGTTGACGCGCCAGCTCTGCCCGTGGGGATCCTGCCGTGGGTCGGCTGGACATCCAGCGAGGCTGCCCGTGAGATGGGCGTCGTAACCATTCTAGTGGAACGGCCTCGAATGCCCAGAAAAATTGTGACGTGTGTGCCGGCCGAGTCTTAGGATGTGGAAGTTGGATTCATGGGGTTCCATGGTTGCTCTTCAGGTGACGTTTCTGGTCCCTTCCTGCATGGTGTAGCCTGTCTCGCACTCCTTGCTCGAGTTTACAGACGCTTGTATACAACCTTGTTTCTAGAGAAAATTCTTTTTTTCTTTTTTTTTTTTTTTTTGGTGGTACTGGTCACACCTGCATGCTTTGCAGGTGCTGGACCACTGAGCTGCACCCCAGCCCTTTTATTTTTCTTGCTTACTTCCTGAGACAGGGTCTCACTAAGTTACATAGACTTCCTCTAGTCTCGAACTTGCAATCCTCCTGTCTCCGCCTCCCAAGCCGCTGGGATTATAGACGTGCGCCACCACGTCCAGCTGTAGAGAAAATTCTATATGGGAGATTGAAGTGCTGTATTCTTTGGAATTAAGTGGGTTTGACAAAGATTGAAGGGGGGTTCCCTATGAATAGGAATAGGAATCCCACCCCCAGAGAACACCTCTCCAGTCTGAACTCTCACTAGCATTTTGGAGAAGAGGCAGAAGTGCCACAGGAAGGGGAAAGTCTAGCTTTGCATGGCCTCAGCAATTATTGTCCTACTGCCCAGAGTGCACAAGATTAGGACAGTGCTGTTTCATCCAAAGCTCTCAGCCACTAGGTGCTGTTGGAAGGTTTGGACCAACTTTCAAGAGGGAGCAGTGAGGTGGACCGAGTGGTAAGCCAGGGCCCAGTAAGTGTTATACTTTGGAGCAGGCATGAGGGTGTAGTCTGGAGTGGAGGGATATCCTGTCATATCCGAGAGGATCTGTCTACAGTACTCTAATCCTATTTCCATTCCTTTGCTCTCCTAACCCCCCAATATTTCCAGAATCTGAACCCTTTCTAGCTTAGTCTGTCTCTAAATTTAGCATCTACAGATGCTGATTCTCTCCTTATCCTGATGGCTCTAACTGGTAATTCAGGAAGGGTTTGCTAGGGTCCTTCTGCCTTATAAAAAAGGTGAAAAAAATTGGATTTGACGTGATGTGTCTTTCCAAGGATCACAATTTGTAGATATTAGGTAACCTGACTTTTGGCTAATGTTATTCATTTTGCCACAGTCTAGCCAAAACAAGTAGGCTTTTTTTTTCACTTTTGAAATTCTTTTTGTGAACTGAAGTCAGTGTAGAACAAACATTGCTTAAAAATACTAAACATGCCTACCCTTTTTTATACCTAGCACTTCTTCTGGGTTATGTGACCTCAA
Source organism: Pedetes capensis (assembly GCA_007922755.1). Classification (NCBI taxonomy): domain Eukaryota; kingdom Metazoa; phylum Chordata; class Mammalia; order Rodentia; family Pedetidae; genus Pedetes; species Pedetes capensis. The sequence continues at coordinate 7,069 of VMDO01033499.1, forward strand.
AGTATTGCTAACACAAATGCTTTCCACTTAGTGTCCTTAATTTATTTTTGAAAATTGTAAATTTTGCAATAAAATAATGACCCTATTTTATTGTTTGTTTTTGTTGTTAGGGGCCGTCAAGTCGATGTCTGACTCATAGTGACCCTATGTACAACAGATGAAACATTATTGTCATACTTCTCTGCTATTCATAGGGTTTTCAATGGCAGATTGTTTTTTTGGGGGGAGGGGCAGTGGTATGCCTGGTCCTTCTCCCAAGCCTACAGTACCTGGTGTTCCCATGCAGTCTCCCATCCAAGTGTTAACCAGGTCTGACCCTGCTTAGTTTCCTATATCTGACAGGATCGGATGCCACAGTGGTACGGTTGGAGGCCAGCCTATTTTACATTACTTAAAATGGGAAAATTATACCATATACATTTCTGCTCCAAGCCAATTTCTTAAAATGTAAATAAAATACAGTACAGTGCCCTCTTAAGTACAGGTTAGGCATCCACAGTCCAAAAATCTGAAATCTGAAACTTTAAGCTTTTTGAATTAGGAATTCTCACCTAGTAGAGTCTATGCAGATATTCCAAATCAAAAAGCAAAAACAAAAAACCCAAAACTAAATTCTGAGAGCTGAAATGCTTCTGGTCCCAAGCATTGTGGATAAGGGATATTCAACTTGTAACAGACTCTTAATATTTTTTTTAAAGTTAACAGACTTCATTTTGATGTAGGAAAAACTTAAAATATACTCTACTGATGTCAAACATTTGCTTTTTAATGATTTATATGGTCTGTACCAGCACCAGAAACCCCACTAAAGTCCACGCAGTGGACATTCATGGTGATTTTCATTATTGGTACATGTGGCCATGAAGTTCACTTGATTGTATTTCAAGACTTTCTTCCTTATATAATTTTGTTAAAAAAGATTGAGTTCTAGAGGATTAGAAATATCAGCATTTGCTGTGTAATGAATCAACACCTACTGGCAAACCATTTTGTTTGTTTGACGTTCTATGGATCTACATTTTGGGCCTGGTTCAGGTAGGCATTTTGTGGTAGTGTTGTATGTATCACAGAGGAGGTTTTAGTTATCTGGTTCCTTGATTGAGGCTGGTTGGTTTAAGATGGTGTCACTTACAGTGCCAGTAATAAATGCTGGTTCTTGGCTAGGCCTTGTATCTCCAGCATGATCACAGTATGGCTTTGTCCAAGAAGACTAGTAATACCATTAGACAAAGGGCTTTTCAACCTGTATTTACATTGCATTTATTGATGTCCCGTTGGCTAAAGAAGTCAAATGGCAAAGTCCAGGTCATTGTCCACAAGTCCTATATGATTGCTTGATACAGAAGATGTGTCATGGGGAATAATCAGAAGAAATAACATAGTTTGTACATTGTTTCCTATACAATCATGGGTGAAAAGTGTTAGATTGTAATGCACATATTTTCCATGAAGTTTAAGTATGTGATAACAGGAAATGTAGTGGAAACACTCATTTAGAGCCCTATGTGATATGTCTGCATTAATAGGAAAATAATTTTTACATCCTAAGTATATTTCTGTGACATTCATTTTAGTGAAGATATAACATGTCTTCATTTTATTTAGATTATTCAATTATTTCTCTGGGGACCCTTAATTGTTGTTAATTCTTTAGGTTATAGGTGTTTTAATTAACCCCCAAATGAATTGTATTTCTAATCTCTACCAACTGATGAACTGTTGGTGCATCTTCAATGGGTATGTGGGAATTAAGGCGCTTCTCCCACAGGGTATGTGGGAATATAGGTATGTGGCTCTTCTTCCAGTGGGTAGGTGGGAATAAAGGCTCTTCCACAGGAAGATTTTTTTTCTTTTTTGCAATCTACGTGTATCTTAGATGAAGTCATATCAATTCTCTATTGACTCTGCGCCATTCACCTCCTCTTCCAGTTATGCTTCCAGAGTCTTCTGTGCATTGTCAAGAACAACAAAAAATGAATGACTCTCTGGTAAGTTTTTTGTTTGTTCCTCAGTTTGTTTTACGTTGTATTTTATGGGCTATATGTGGTCTAAGAATTAAGATGGAAAAGTAGAAAACTAAGATTCAGTCAAGGAAAAGTAGATAACTAAGATAAAGATGGCTCGTAAATTTAGCACATTATAAGATCTTAGAATCAACTAAGCTGATTGCACATTTGTTTGGTTTTTCTGATTTGGAGAAAGGGAAGTCACACTTGTTAATGATTCAGTGAAACCTGAAAGGTGAACATACAAATTTCTCATGGGATGTGAAGACTTACTGGCAGTTGGTCTGAAACACTGTCTTCATTGGTCACATTTAACTTATGTTGGTGAAGTTTTTCTGGAGTTGCTAAAATAGTGTGCTGCCAGACAGTTTTGAACATTCTAGAGGTTGACATCCTTAAATAACTGTCCACACATTCCTCTTTGCTTCTGTTTCTCACCTGTACTGTGTCTGGCAGACTGCGCCCACTTGTATTTTTTGGCAAATATTTCCACTGCTCATTTGTACTTTAGCCCACTCAGTGAAGTCTTAGTTCATTTCATTGTAAACTCACCAGTTACTTAAGTTATTGTCAAATTCAATGACTGCTCTCTAGTCTTTGCCTGGCCTGAAACGTCTGTATTTGAGACTATTGTCTGTGATCTTCCTGGAAATTCCCCTCTGTTCCTTTCTATTGTGGTGTCTCAGGATTTCTTTTCTATTTCCATTAATTTTTCTGTTTTTTTTTTTTTTTCCTCCAGTTGCTCCATCTTAGGCCCCATTCTCTTTCATTCTTCAATTTTCTTTGATTGATTGGCCCTCTGCAACTTGACATTCCTGTTTCTTTCCAACTTGGATCTCTTCCTGGCCTTTAGACCACAGAGTCAACTTCAGTTGACTCTTCTTTGCAAGTATCCCAAAGGCACCTCCAGCTCCACAAATCCAGAATAAAAATCAAATCCTGTCGTCTCTTACATAGGAAATTACTTCTTACCAGCCAGTGACCCAAAGCAACACAATGACATTTCTCAGGACTCCTCCCTGTCTCTCAGGTCTAATCTCTGCTATGGTGCTACTTTTGTTTGTTCTTATCAGTTTATTCTAACATCTAGAGTACCAGGGTAGGGGGAGGAGCTGGCGGTACTCACAGACAAATACAGTAGCTTTGTTAAATTGGGAGCATCACTCTTGTCAAAGCCTGAAGGGTGTTTGTTCATTGGTAAGGTCTGCTCCCTCAGGAATTGTGCTTCTAGCTAATGTGTGCAGTGGCATCCTTAGGAGTCTACTGGGAGAAAGCATTCAAGAGTTAGTAGGACACATTTGAAGTAGGGTCAATGAAAAGGTATACCCAGAATAAAAACAAGACGCAAAGATTTTAATAATTTGTACCTTTTGTCTGTATGTATTTGTCAGTGATTCTAGTTGTAGTTTGTATTAATATGCAATCGTATATTTCCAGCTCAGAATGGTTTGTCTTGTTTTCAAACTCTTGTAAATTATAATTCTTTTGTTATTTCAACTAATCACTTAGGAGAAAATAGGTATTCACATTAGTTTTATCTATGATTGGGTAGCAGTTCTGTGTTTAACAGTTGTATAAAAACAAATTTTGTTTTAATTGTGGTAAAAATTCACATAACCTAAAATTTGCTACAGTTACTTTTTAAAGAACTTTTTCAATTTTTTTTTTTTTTTTTTTTTTTTTTTTTTTGTAGTGTGGGTTGGAGCCAGGGCCTTGCGCTTGCCTGCTTTGCAAGTGTTGTACCACTCAGTTGCAACCCCAGCCCATTTTTTTACTTTTTGAGACAGGGTCTCACTAAATTATGCAGACTGCCTCTGGTCTCGAATTTGTGATCCTCTTTCTTCTGCCTCCCGAGTCTCTGGGATTACAGCGTGCCCCACCACACCTGGCCACATTACCCATTCTTAAATGTACAGTTCACTGGTATTAAATCTGTTCGTGTTTTTGTGCAACCATCACCACCATACATCTATAGGATTTTTTCATCTTTCTCATATGAAGCTCTGTACTCTTTAAACCCCTTATTCCTCTCTACCTGGGTCCTTGGAACCATCATTTTAATTTCTGTGTCTATGATTTGTCTACCTTAGCACCCTAATGTAAGCGAAATCATACCATGTTTGTCCTTTTGTGACTGGTTTGTTTCACTTACAATATTCATGGTTCATCCACGCTGTAGAAGGTATCAGAATTTCTTTTCTCTTTAAAGCACAATAATATTCCATTGTATGTGTGTACAATGCTTTGCTTATTCATTCACCTGTTGGGGAACATATGGGTTGCTTTTACCTTTGGGTTATTGTGAGGATTGCTGCTGTGAAGATGATTCTACAAATATTTGGTCTAGTTCCTGGTTTCTGTTAGGTACATGCCCAGAAGTAGAATTGCAGGACCATATTAGAATTTTGTTAAGTTTTTTTTTTTTAGGACTCTTCATGCCATCTTCCACACTGTCTCCACCGTTTTACATTCCTGACAACAATGCACAATAGTTCACGTTTCTCCACATCTTCCAACACTTGTTAGTGATTTTTTGGAGTATTTTTGATGGTAGCCATACTTCTAGGTATGAAGTGGTAATTTCATTGTGGTTTTGATTTGTGGTTTTCTAATGACTACAGATACAGAGCATTTTTCATATGTTTATTAACCATGTATATATTCTTTGTAGAAGTGTTTATTCAGTCCTTTGCCCATTTTAAAAATCAGATATTTTATTTGATATGTTGATTTTGTTTTATATATTCTCGATATTAATCTCTATTGAGATATATGATTTGCAGGTATTTTCTCCCATCCCATGGGTTGCTTTTTCTCTGTGTTGATAGTGTCCTTTGATGCAAAAGAGGTTTTAATTTTATACAGTTTACTTATCTGTTTTTTGTTACTTGTGTGTTTAGTATCATATCCAAGAAATAATTGCCAAACTCAATGTCATGAAGTTTCCTCGATTCTCTCCCCTCCTCTACCTTCCCCTTTCTTTAGCCCTGTGGTCCCTTCTCCTCTTCTGAGATGGGGTCTTGCTGTGGTGCCAGGCTGGTCTGAAACTCCTGAGCTCAAGTGATCTTCCTACCTCAGCCTCCCAAGCTGCTGTGATTACAGGCATGCACCACTATGCCTGGCCTATGTTTTTTCCTAACTGAACGTTTTAAATTCATAGTTTTAGTTTGACACTACGATATACCCGGATAATTATTATTCCTTTATACAGAAACTCATTCTAAATTCAGATACTCCACATTTCAAATTAAAGTGCTATCTTTTGTCTGTAATAACTTTAACAGTGTTCTGGCTATATCAAGTTCTGTTGACTAAGCAACTTACTAAGACTAGCCCACTTCCAAGGGAAATTCATTTCTACCTTAAAGGTAGAGAGTAGGAAGGAGTTTGTGGGTACCTTTAATATTCCATAAATGCTAGAGTTACAATTTATTTTGTTTCAGACACGTTGTAATTTCTCTGTGATTTCATCTTTCACTCACAGATTATTGGAAGGATATTATTTAATTTTTAGGTATTTGCAGCTGTTATGGCTTTCTTTGTTAAATTTTTTATTTAAAAAATATGTTTTTTGCATTACTTGGGAGATGAACCCAGGCCCTTGCACATACTTGCAAGTGCTCTACCATTGGGTTGTATCGTCGGCCATATATACATATGTACTTTTTTTTTTTTTGGTACTGGGGGTGGAACCCAGGGTCTTGCACTTGCATGCTCTGCAAGTGCTGGACCACTGAGCTGCCCCCTCAGCCTAGTTTTTACTTTTTTTTTTCTTGAGACAGGGTCTCGCTAAGTTACGCAGACTGCCTCTGGTCTTGAACTTGCGATCCTCCTGCCAACGCCTCCCAAGCTGCTGGGATTACACAGGCTGCCTCTGGCCTCAAACTTGCCATCATCTTGCCTAAGCTTCCCTAGTCACTGAGATGACAGGTGTGCACCACTGCCCCTGGCTCTCACATGGCTTTCCTTTTCCTGTTGATTCCTATTTTAATTCTGCTGTAGTCAGAGAATGCACTCCATAAGATTTCAGACTGGAGACTTGTTTGTTCTCTCAGGGTGTCTCTTTTGGTGAGTGTTCCATATAATGTGTTCTAAAGAGCAATTAAGTCAAGATGGTGTCATCCATGTCTGTGTTCTTACTTTTTGTCTGGTAGTCTATCAGTTAGAAAGAAGAGTATTCATTTTCCTACTGTAATGGGGATTTAAAAAATTTTACTTTTTAGTTCTATGGCTTTTGTTTCATGTCCTGTGAGATTTTGTAGGCACATAACTGTTATATCACCCTGATGGTTGATCTGTTTGTTGCCATATATTCTAGCTCTCTTGCCCTGAATCTAATCTGTACCTAGTTCTACTCTGCATCTAATTTTGTAGCCTTCTAAAGCTGTTGAAAGAGTGCAGATTAGAATTGAGAATCTGTGTTATTATGAATGGTCTCTGTGGTCACACATTTTGTGTTGATTTTTATTTTCTCTTGTAGTGAGACCTCCACGTTCTCTTTTCGTTATTAGTTTTTGTGTAATGCATCTTTTTAATCCTTTTAGTTGTTAGGTGCCGCTGAGTCGAGTCTGACTCATAGAGACCCTCATAGGGTTTTCAATGGCTGACAGTTTCGGGATTGCCTTGGGAGTGGGTTGTCATGTCCTTCTCCCATTTTTGTGGTGCTGGGAATCAAACTTGGGACCTTAGAGACTGCAGAGCAGCGCTCTACCAACTGAGCTAAATCCCAGCCCATTACTTTCAGTAGGTATCTGCTTATTTATATTTGTATTTAGAGTGTCTCTGTGGATAGCATATTGTTGAGGTTTTTTGGTCAAGTCAGACAAACTACTAATATGATTTGATTTAGGATTATTTCGCTTATCTGGTACTTATTTTTCTGTTTCCTCTTTTCTGTCTTCTTTTGGGTTAACCAGATATTTCTAGTATAGTCATCCCTGGGTATAGACAAAGGATGTTTCCTGGAACTCTCAAAGATACCAAAATCCATGGATGCTCAAATTCCGCGTATAAAACCGTCTGTGTAGTGTTTGCATAATTCTTATGCATATCCTCCTGTACATTTATGTCATCTCTAAATTACCTCTAATACCTGTTGTTGTTAGGTGCCATGGAGTTGGATCTGACTCATAGTGACCCTCATAGGGTTTTCAATGGCTGATTGTTTTGGGAGTGGTTTGCCACATCCTTTTCCCATTTTTGCAGTACTGGAGATTGAACCTGGGTCCTCAGAAAGTGTGGAGCAGCACTCTACCTACTGAGCGATACCCCAGACCCTTCTAATTCCTAATATGATTTCATTGCTATGTAAATAGTTGGTATACCACACAGGGATTAATGACAATTTTTTAAAGTCTGTGCAGGTTTAGTACATTTTTTTTTGCATATTTTTGATCCATAGTTGGTTGAATGTATGGATGCAGAACCTATGGATAGGAAGGGCTTACTGTATAACACTGAAAAGGTTATTAAGATTATATGTGAGCGCTAATCTAGTCTGACTGGTTTCCTCATAAGAGAGACACCAGGGCTGCAGAGTGCAGAGGAAAGGCCACCCTCAGGGAAAAGCATGAAACTACAGATGAAGTCAGGCCTGCGCACAGCTTTTTTTTGGGCCTCCACTTCCAGAACTGAGAATGACTTTCTTGCTAAGTCTGGTTCTTTGTTATGGCACTCACAGGAAACTAATACAATGTACTTTGTTGCATGATTGTTTATTAGTTACTCTAATGGTTTACAGTAAAGTCTTTAATTTGTCTTACTTAGGATACTATCACTTTGCATCACCTAAGAAATAGGTACTTTTCAATGTCAGAGTTCCACTTATAACTTCAGTCTTTTGTACTATTTTTATACATAGGTATGTACCTATAGAATCTGCATACATTGTGAATCACTCATACATTATAATTTTTGCCTCAAATAGTCATATTTTAAAAAGATTAAGAAAAGGAAAAACTATATACAGTCGTTTATGCTAACCTGCACATTCACATTTCTATAATCCTGGTACCATCTGTACTTCCAGGTTAGTATCTGCTGTCACTCTCTCTGAGCCTGGAGTAATTCCTGTGGCACTATTGAAGTGCAGGCCTGCTGGTGATCTTCATTGAAAATATCTTTAATTTGCACCATTTTTAGAATAGTTCGTCTGGACAGAGGATTGTGAAATGAAATTCTCCTTGAACTGTTTTTGTAAGGAGTCAGCATTCTTTTGTCATTGTGGCCAGCATGCCCTGGCTGATTTTTCTTTGGCTGCTATGAAGATCTCTTTATCTTTGGGCCTTATTATGTCTGTGATTTACTCCAAGTAATTTCCTTTGCTTCTGTCCTTATTAGAGGCCACTAAGTATCTTGAATCTGTGCATTGTTGTCTTTTATAAAATTTGGGAAGATTTTAGTCATTGTTCCTAAACATGCACAATGGGACCTCAGCCCCCAAACTGCTCTGGGTCCCAACATTTTGGTCCTTGGCCAATGTTTTCAAGAGAATTCTGGTTTGGTACTTGACTACTTAGCACTCAACCACCTGGTTTGGGTTCTGGTTCAGGCTTGAAAAAAAACTTTTTTAAATACTTGAACTGGAACAGCCTCATGGAACTTATTGCTAAGTATTTGAGTGGCATATGTGTGTCTGAATTAGCTATTCAGTGTGGTGCCAGGACCAGTTAAGTATATTTATATTATTTCTTTTGGGATAAAAGTGCTCAGTACTTGAATTATTCTGCACTCCACCAGCCTTCTAGGATGGATTGTGGTTGAGTGTTGAGGTGAAGCTAAGTTGCTCAGGCTGCTTCGGGCCTCAAAATCATGATCTCCTGCCTCAGCCTCCCCAGTCCTGGGATGATAGGCATGCACTATTATCCCTGGCTCCACTGCTTTCTTTTGCCTTTTCCAATCTGCTGTTAAGATCATTAGTGAACTTCCATTTTAGTTACTATATTTTAACAGCTAGCTCTAGAATCTCCATTTTTCTTCTAATTCCATTTCCCCCAATAGTCCTTATCTTTATTTTCCTTTAATTACTTGAAAGTAGTTATAGGTTGCTTAACCATCTTGTCTGCTACTTGCAGTATCTAGTTTCTAGTGATTTTTTTCCATAAGTATGAGTCACACTATCCAATTCCTCCCCCACCCCATTTAAAAAATTTTCTTACATTGTCCATTGTCACATTCACAGTGATTCTGAATTTTATCTTGGACATTATAGGTCATACACTACAGAGGTTATGGATACTGTTAAACTCCTTGGAAGAGTGATTTTTGTTCTGTAAGGCAGTTACCTACTGGATTCAAATCCCAAACTCCATATTCCTTGTGGGGACTAGTAGCTGATTCTCCATTTCTTTCAGCTCCAGGAAGTGCTTGTTGTTGCTCCCATTGAATCTCCCATGTATACATAATTTTGGCAGGTTTCATGTGAAAATTTGGGGGTTTACATTCTTTGGCTTACTCACTTTAAGGACTTAGCCCCTTTCCAGTTTTCTGGTTGTCTGAACGTTAATGTTCTGAGCCAGTAAAACTGCAGGTTTTAGTTCCTTGATTATTGTCTGTGAGAATGACCACAATATTTTTTATTTTATTATTTTTTGAGACCAAGCCTTCCTGTGCTGCCCAGGTTGGTCTTGAACTCTTGGGCTCAAGTGATCCTATGGCCTCAGTTTTCTAAGTCATAGTATTTTTTCCCCATATACCTATAAATATGATGAAATAAGATTTAATATTGAGCTTTTCCTCACTCCTGGAATAAACTTTAAAAATTCCTTCTCAGTTGCATGGTCTACTTCTCTTCCTCCATTAGAAAATATTAGCCCTTCCTCAGATTCTATGTTCTTTTTGTCCTGTAATCTCCTAGGTTGTTTTTGAGCATTCCAGTCTCCCTTTACAGCTTCAACTGTGCTGGAATACTGCTGCTTCCCAGATCTTTCCTTTCAGCTCTGATCTCTTCTGAGCTCTAGGTCATGTGTCTGTTCTCCAGTTGGGCATCTTTACATAAGGAATCTAGAAATGTTAAACATCATGTGTCTAAATTCCATCTTGCTCATCATATTTTTTTGTCTTTTTTCCTATTTTCAGTTTAGAGTGCCAGGACCTACCTAGCTGCTCATGTAGACAAGCCTGGTAGTAAAATCTCCTTTCTACCCTATGCACAGCAAATTACCACCACATTCTGTTCCTGTCACTTCATTTTCTTTCTTTCCTTTTTGGGATTACTTCTTTTTTTTTTTTTTTTTTTTTTTTTTTTTTTTTTTTTTTTTTTTTTTTTTTTTTTTTTTTTTTTTTTTTTTTTTTTTTTTTTTTTTTTTTTTGCTCTTATTTTCTGTGTCCTGCTATAGGTGGTCATGTCTCACTCTGGTTTCTTGCCCTTTGAATCTCCCTTAAGTGTTTCCCCATTCCATTTCCAGGAGTGACTGTTAAAATGCAAATCCGGTCAAGTAACTTACTTTTTATTGACCTGTCGTCTACACCCTGTGTTTTAGGAGATGGGTGCCATTCACTTTTATGTGCACACTAGCGGTTCTTCAGTATTTGTTGTTGTTAGGTGCCATCGGGTCGAGTCTGACTCTTAGTACTTTAGCATTTAGGAGGGAAATAAAAGGATGCCTGTGAACATAGATTGATCTATGTTGAGGTTTTGGCTCTAGCCCGGCTAAAGTTAGGGCCAAACCCACAACATAACACGTGACCGATGTCGGGAAAGAAGGACCTCGGGAGACCTTCAGGTGGTTGGAAAAGGACAGGGAAGGTTTATTGGGGTGCTCCCCTTATGGAGAGCAAGGAGCAGGCAGCCCCTATAGAGCAAGGCTCTACCCCTTTAAGTGCT
>VMDO01033500.1:0-17808 GCA_007922755.1 Pedetes capensis
AGGGAAACAGCTTGGGACCAGCTGGTCTGAATAATTCCAGTAGGCTTTGGGTCACAGCGGCAGTCCTTAGTTGCTGGTACCTGGCCCCGGGTTGGTTTAGGGAAAGGGAAGTACTGGCTTGTGGCATGGATGCCTGGGTTCTGGATTGCAGGAAAGATGGAAACTATTTCAGTTGTTAGTTTGGCTCTATGATTAATAGACACCAACTAGACAAATACAGAGTCCATGAAACTTAAGATAAAACATGTAACTGTGTACCAGGACTTGTCCCTAAATGCTTTATGTGTATTCTCTTAGTCTTCTTAGCAGGATGGAATTTAGCTCAGTTGGTAGAGTGCTGCTCTGCAGTCTCTGAGGTCCTGAGATAGATTTCCCAGTACAGCAAAAATGAGAGAAGGACATGGCAATCCACTCCTGAGGCAATCCCGGAACCATCAGCCATTGAAAACCTATGAGGGTCGTTAAGAGTCGGGTACGACTCAACAGTACCTAAAAACAACAATAATAATCCTTTTAGCAATCTGTGATAAGTGCAAAATGTCCCTATTTTACACATGAAGCAACTGGAATGCAGGCGATTCAATACTTTGTCCAAGATCGCATGAGTAATGACTTATGGAGCCAAATTCAACCTTCAGCTCCCTGCTACTGATCACTGTGCCCCTTGCACACGGCCCTCTTTTCTTCATTACTCCTCCTCCTTCTGGGCTCACTCAGGACATGAAACGGGTCCTGTTCAAAAACGACGGGCAGAAACGTCTAGAAACCTCCCCAGAGCTAGTCTAAGACAGGCCAATGCATGTAGTTCACTGTCTCTCTCTGTGACTTCCTGTTTCCACCTGCTTTATCCAAACAGCATAAGGATGTATGCATTTACATAGTGGTAGTCTGCTATTCAACATGTTTAAGAAGGCCAAAGCATTGAAATGTGTGACTTCATCTCTATCCCCTCTGCTTCCTGGAAATTGCATCTCAATCTTTGGCTTCTTGCTTTCTAACTCTGAGCCTTGGGTGCTCTCACCTCAGCAAACAAAGCCCCCAGCAGATTTCTTTTGTTCCCCATATTTTCAGCCATGAATCCAAAGTGCCCGCGGAATCACCTCCAAGTTCCCTGAAAAAGACTCTGCTAGGTCCTGCACCAGTAACTACCCTCTCTTTGGTTACACTTGGGCACAATTCCTTGGTTCTGGCGAGACACTCCCCAGGTGTGCCATTACTTCACTCTGCCTTTGTTCTCCACACGTGACTGCCTTCTCACCTGTTGTCTCAGCACGTGCTCACCCCTCACTTCCTCCAGGAGCCAGCTCAATGCTTAGCCTCTATGGCAAGCATCCATAGCACACGTGGTCACACTTATAAATCACACAGCAATGTCTGTGGAGCATCTACTTTGCATAGAGCCATAAGGGAGATTCAGCACCATAAGTGGCCCAGCTCAGGGTCTCAGGGAACTTGTAGCTAGCTTAAGAGGCAGGGTAAATGGTAAAAGATGGAAAACACCACTTCAAGAAAGTAGACACTATAGCATGTGAGGGTTTGGAAGTCACTCCCAGCCTTTCGGTACTGGCTCTGTAGATAGTTATTGCTTTACCCATCTTCCTCTTTCTTTATGCTCCTGATAGCCAGCCTAGGGGTTTAGACTCTTTTTCTGGAGTGGGAACCATTCCAACAAGTATTGTAGATCTAGTTTAGGAGACCCTTTGCCAAATGAATCCAGCAGAAATCCCTGGGGTTTTTTTTCCACCATTAGTGCAGTTCATTAAGGCCAGTTGCTGCCCTTACATACAGGCCTCTGCCAGAGGGAGCTCTTATAGCATGCAGATGGAAGGGTCAGACCCAGAGTTAGCCTGTCAGGTCCAAATACCAGTTTCACCACTTGCTAGGTGTATGACTGTGAGAGTTACTTCATCTTCAGTGCCTCACCTTTCTCAAGTACAAAATTGGGATGATACATGCCTGTATTCATTACTTTTGTATCTCTCTGAGAAAATAACCCCACAGCAGAACAACAGAAAGGAGGAAAGTTCTTGGCTCACCGTTTCAGAGGGTTCAGTCCATGGTTGCTTGACCCTATGTGCTTGGGCGGAACATCACGGCACTCGGAACGTGTGGCAGAGACGCTTCTTCCTGGCGGACAGGAAGCAGAGAGAGCAAGACAGGAAGGGGCGGCCATAATAGACTCCCAAGTGACCTACTTCCTCCAGCCAGGCTCCACCTCCTAACGTTTCCACTACCTCCCAAAATAGCACTACCAGCTGGGGACCAAGTGCTCAGACACGTGACCTTGTGGAGGACATTTCACATTCAAAACCCCACCCTGCCTTTTAGGTTGTTGTGAGAATTAAGTGAGTTCATTTAAAAAGCAAAAGCTTCAAATGATACATGACAGAGTAAGTACTCTGAGTGTTAGCTCTAATTATTAGTTATTATGATTATGCATTCCTCATGACTGAGTTATTTCCATCTTTTAGATGTTTTCTAGTTGTTTCCTAGTAAACAGAGCTGCCTTACACTTGTAAATCATTTTTTTTTCCATGCTGGGGAGGAAACCCAGGGCCTTATGCATATTGGGAAAGCCCTCTCCCACTAAGCTGCATCCCTGGCCTATAAAGACATTATTTCTATTTGCCTACTATGTTAGTAAATTTTTATAAAACCGCAGCTAAGAATCGTCAGCATGAACATTTCCCCTGGAGTACTAGAATGAACGATATTTTATTGTCCCTGCATTGATATTTTAATAGCCAACAATGACTTTTAAAAGAATTGAGAAGACATACAGCATCTGTCAGTGTCTAGCTTTGAGTTGCTGTTATGTTTTTGTTTCCATGTGAACTCTATTTTTTCAAAAGTTTATAAGTCTTTTGCTCCATGGTGAGACTCAGCAACAAGTTTCTGTTCCAAAGAACAATATTTGTCCTGCTTGAAGATTGACCCTGGTTTCCATTTTCTTTACAGAAAGCTTGCTCAATACTTTACGCTTCTGGAAACTGAATTTAGCTTGCTGTGTTTGCAAATGTAATTTTCCACATTCAATAGTTTTGCAATTTTTCTGAAAAAGTTCAAGTATAGCATATTGTCCTTTGATTTTTAAGTGCCAAATTGCCATGAGGTGGTTTTGGTTTCAGATAAGGGCGTAGAAAATATTAGAAATCCACTAGAAATATATCTCTGGTCCCAAGAGTAGGAGCCAAGACTGTAGACAGTATTTCTTCCATATAGAGAAAAGGGCTGATTCCCTTTTCCTTGACATTTCAAAGTACAGGGCAGTGGTTCAGAATGCTAACATCGAAATAAGCAGACCTGGAGAGAATGCTAGTTCTTCTGCTTACCAGTTGTGTAACCTTGGACTGTCTGCAGCTGTAGCCCTGCGGCATCCGATCCAGTCAGATCTCGGAAGTTAAGCAGGGTTGGGCCTGGTTAGTACCTGGATGGGAGACCACCTGGGAACACCAGAAGTTGTAGGCTTGGGAGAAGGACCTGGCAACCCCCCTCCCAAAAATCAGTCTGCCATTGAAAACCCTATGAACAGCAGAGAAGCACTGACAATAGTGTTTCCCCTGTTGTACAGAGGGTCACTATGAATCGGATACCAACTCGACGGCACCTAACAACAACAACAACCTTGGACTTGTTACATAGTGTGCCTTGGCCTTAGATTGCTCATCTTTATAATTGAGTCAGTAGAATTCTTATGAGGACTGAAGGCCACCCTGAATATTAACTGCATACAGTAATGCCTCACAAGCCTGAGCTACCAAATGTTCAGGATTATTTTTCTATACAGGTCCAACACTAAAGTTGCTATCATGAACTATATGTCTGGTCCTCGAACTTTTCTTGAAACAAAATATGCCTTCCTTGAAGGGAGGGAAATTTTCTGTGTAAACATCTGTGAAGTGACTAAGTATATTTAAGTCACCCTTGTCAGAAAGAAAGGGGGGGACCATAACAATAATTCAAATTTAGAATATTTGCCTTAAAAAGGTGAATTTATCGTTTCCTTCTCTATTTTCAAAAGTCAAGTGAACCTGGTGCTTTCTCTACATAAGTTGTGCAGAGAGTACAGAAAGCTGCTATTACTCTAAAATAGTGTCCCACGCCCTGGCTATAGGTCAGGGTTGCAATGAAGAAGAACTCAGGTCACAGAGAGTATTTTGGCAAGACTTCCTTTTGCAAATGTTGTTTAAAGTTCATCCATCTTTTAAATTATTTCCTTGACAGCCTCAATGGAAAGTCCTAGGAAGTCTAGCAGGAGTCTGTAGGAAAATCAGGAAATCAACACTAAGACTGCAGACAGGGGGCTCTTGGATGACTTCCTTCTTCTCCTTCTCCCTCAGCCCTGAGCCACGGCAAGGCCTGCAGTAATGGCAGGCTTCCAGCTCTAGAATAAAATCTCCAGGTATTACTTTGAAATCATAGGGTGACATTTAGACACTTGTTAATCTTCCCATAAACACTTCGAATATCTGATCTCTCTCTCCCTCCCTCCCTCTCTCTCTCTCTCTCTCTCTCTCTCTCTCTCTCACACACACACACACACACACACACACACGCTTCCTACCTTCTTTGGAGTGCATTAGTGCTAGATGAAGTCGTAGGTGTTTCTTCAAGCCCCATTGACCTCATCCTGTGGGTGTTTTTCAGAACAAGAGCATCTCTATGCAAAGTGTACCAAAGGAATCTTAACCCGACCAGAAGTTGAAAACGGAATAAGTGATTCATGAGCATAATTTTACAAGTGCCTTTTAAGTCTAGAGATATAAGAAATCATCTGTGAAGAAGAAAAATATCTCAAAGTGAATACTCTTTAAAAGGATTCTTTGTGTGCATGATTCTCAGTCCCTGGCTAGTAGTTTGGTGATTTCAGATACCAAATTTTAAAGCTATTTACAGAGTTGTTGTTGTTAAGTGCCGTCAAGTCAGTGTCTGACTCATAGCAACCCTACATGCAACAGGCAAAACACTATTGTTAGTTCTTCTCTGCTTTTCATAGGGTTTTCAATGGCTGATTGTTCTTTGGGAGTAGGTTGCTGGGTCCTTCTCCCAAGCCTACAGCATCTGGTGTTCCCAGGCGGTCTCCCATCCAAGTACTAACTAGGCCTGACCCTGCTTAGCTTCCATCTGATAGGATCTGATAGGATCAGACACTGCAGTGGTATAACTGCAGGCATTTACAGAGTGGATTATCTATTAAATGGAATACTTTGTTATATTTCAAAGAATGAAATTACTTTTGAATTACCAAGAAGGTATGAAAAATTATGCTGTGACCAATGGAAAATTGCTTGGTTTTAATTATTGTTTTGGTGATTA
Organism: Pedetes capensis; assembly: GCA_007922755.1. Lineage (NCBI taxonomy): Eukaryota > Metazoa > Chordata > Mammalia > Rodentia > Pedetidae > Pedetes > Pedetes capensis. The sequence goes on from VMDO01033500.1 coordinate 5,317, forward strand.
TAAATATGTATCTGTATATGTATACACATGGACTGGGGGTTTAGCTCAGTTGGTAGAGGGCTGCTCCATACTCTCTGAGGCCTTGGGTTCAATCCCCAGCACCACAAAAATGGAAGAAGGATGTGGCAGCCTACTCCCAGAATAATCCCGAAAAAAACAATCAGCCCTTGAAAACCCAATGAATAGCAGAGAAGCACTGACATAGTGCTGGGTATGGTATAGTGCTAGGGAGTGTTTTGTTCTGTTGTATATACAGTCACTGTGAGTCAGACCTGACTTGATGGCACCTGACAACAACAACAAGAAGGTATACACACACATATAACTCACACCAAGGGCACCAAAAATGTATACACATTTTAAGAAAAGGGGACACTGTGTTAAGATTGGAATCATTAATATAAATGGATAATAAAAAGATGACTGCAAGTCATGTTTGACTTCTGCAATTCCAAGAGGTGCTCAAAGGGTTACCATAGCAGAAGAGGCAGGATTTGTTGCTATGCGAGGCCTCCCAGATCTTCCCTTGTGCACATCACACACAGTACCATGCATCACAGACTTATCATGAATGCATGCAACTGTTAGGCATGTTGGAAGTTCTGGTGCATACTCAATGGCTGGCTGTGAGGCACACCTATAACCCCAGAGACAGGCACACACAAGAGGATTGTAGGTGTGAGGCCAAAGGTACGCTGCACAACTTAGATACTGTTTTAAAAATAAAAATTTTTTTAAATGTAGCTGGGGGTGCAGTTCAGAGGTGGAGTGCTTGACTAGAAAGCACGAGGCCCTGGATTCAACCCCCTAGTACTGAAAAAAAAAATTTGCAAATACTTTTGAATACTTTAAAATTTTTCCAGGCACTAAAATAGAATATGGGCTGGGATTTCGTTCAGTTGATAGAGCGCTGCTCTGCAGTCTCTGAGGTCCTGGGTTTGATTTGTTGTTGTTGTTGTTGTTGTTGTTAGGTGCTGTCGAGTTGGTATCCAACTCATAGCGACCCTATGTACAACAGGCGAAACGCTATTGTCAGTGCTTCTCTGCTGTTCATAGGTTTTCAATGGTAGATTGATTTGGGGGAGTGGGTTGCCAGGTCTGTCTCTCAAGCCTACAACACCTGGTGTTCCCAGGCGGTCTCCCATCCAAGTACTAACCAGGCCTGACCCTGTTTAGCTTCTGAGATCTGATGGGATTGGATGCTACAGGGCTACCGCTGCAGGTGGGTTTGATTTCTAGCACTTTTAAAATGGGAGAAGGATGTGGCAATCCACTCCCGAGGCAACCCTGAAACAATCAGCCATTGAAAACCCTATGAGGGTTGCTGTGAGTTAGACACGACTGGATGGCACCTAACAACAACAACAAAATAGAATATATGTGATGACTTGATTCTGAAAAATGATGGACTATTACAATTTTTAAATTCTTGAGCTTAAAAAATTAGTAAAATTTCCATTACCAAGACCTGTCACAGACCACCTTGCCACTTGTGGCAATGGGGAGAAAACTAAACTTGGACACAGGCCTGCTCCTCTCTAGCTCTCTGGCCTTTTTGATAAGGACTCCAGCGGCTCAGGAAACAATAGCAAGAACTGAGAAATGAGATTGCACGAAATTAAAAATCTTCTACACAGCAAAAGAGACAATCATGAAGAGACAGTTTATGGAAGAGTGAAAAATCAGACAGGGATTAATATCTAGAATATATAAAGATCTCAAAAAATTAAACACCATAAAAGGGAAGCTATCCCATAAATAATTGGGCAAATGGATCGAACACACAGTTCTCAAGAGGAGACGTACAGATGGCCAGTAAACACGTGAAAAGATGTTTAATATCCTCAGCCGTCAGGGAAACGCGGATCACAGCTTTGTTGGGATTCCATCTCACACCAGTCAGAAAGGCTAGCATCAACAAGAAAAACAACAGCAAGTACTGGTGAAGGTGCAGGGAGGAGGGAACCCTCACAAATTGCTGGTGGGAATGTAAATTAGGGCAGCCCTACAGAAATCAGTTTGTTTTTGTTGTTAGGTGTCCTTAGGTCGGTATCCGACTCACATCGACCCTATGTATAACAGATGAAACACTATTATCAGAGCTTCTCTGCTATTCATAGGGTTTTTAATGGCTGATGGTTTTGTGGGAGTGGGTTGCTGGGTCCTTCTCCAAAGCCTACAGTACCTGGTGTTCCCAGGTGGTCTCCCCTCCAAGTACTAACCAGGTCTGACCCTGCTTAGCTTCTGAGATCTGACAGGATCAGACACCACAGTGGTATAGCTGCAGGCTTGAAATCAGTTTTGTTATTGTTGTTAGGTGCCATTGAGTGGGTATCCGACCCATGTTGTTGTTGTTAGGTGCCGTCGAGTCAGTATCCGACTCATAGCAACCCTCATAGGGTTTTCAATGGCTGACTGTTTCGGGATTGCCTTGGGAGTGGATTGCCACGTCCTTCTCCCATTTTTGCGGTGCTGGGGATAGAACTCAGGACCTCAGAGACTGCAGCGCAGCGCTCTACCAACTGAGCTAAATCCCAGCCCATCCGACCCATAGCGACCCTAAATACAACCCTAAATACAACAGGCGAAACACTATTGTCAGTGCTTCTCTGCTATTCATAGGGTTTTCAATGGTGGATTGATTTTTGGGAGCAGGTTACTGGATCCTTCTCATGAGCCTACAATATCTGGTGTTCCCAGGTGGTCTCCCATCCAAGTACTAATCAGACCCAACCCTGCTTAACTTCCGAGATCTGTCAGGATTGGATGCCACAGTGCTAAGGCTGCAGGCTGAAATTAGTTTAGGCAGGTTATTTTAGCTCTCTCAGTCTCCTGGGAATCTTTGCAGGGTGGCCCGGCCGAGGGCACCTGCCCTTCAAGGAGGGAACCCCGAGTGGTGACAGAAAGTGAGGTAGATTCAAGGTCACTGGGGCGTAATGGATACCTAGGGATTGAGCAGGTTGCAAGATGTGGTCCAGGACAGGCTTCTCTGGTTTCAGAATCTTGCCTGGGGCTGGCCCTGGGAGGGAGAGCAGTTCTGCAGAGGTTATTCGGTCACTGGGAATTCAGATGACCCCAGCAGGGAACGTCAGCTCTGTGTCCAGCTGGAAGGGAGTTTGGCTTGTCCACCATTGAGACATCTGTTTATGCTGGCCGCCTGGCTGGAGGGAGAGGACTCAGACAACCCCCTATGGTGCAAAGGGAAGAGACTGTTTTGTTTCCTAATACCAAAGCTCTCTTATGGAAAAGAATCAAAAATGTTTCCCCATTGGTGCCTACTCAGGAAAGTAACTCCAGGCCTTTTTGATAGACCTGAAGAATCTGTGTCTCATGGGCTTCTCAAGGCATTTTGTTTTTCTAATCCTTCTCCTTCTCTTTCCTTTCCTCCTCCTCCTCCTTAAAATAGTACTATGAGTGAAGACCAAATGTTGGCTAAGGCATCAAATAAGGAGATCAATTGTGAGCCACCTCATGTTCTGTTTTGAAAGCTATCCGTTTTGATTGTGTTATATCAGTTTTGTTAGTTAAGGGAGTTTTTAGCATGGTAATGGTTTGACTCTCTAACCTACTATGAAAATGAGATATACAGTGAAACCTTACTTTTTCTAGCTCATCGAAATATCCAGTTTTATTATTTCCATATGTGTGTGTTGTTGTTGTTGTTGTTGTTGTTGTTAGTTGTCCTGGAGTCGGGTCCCACTCATAGCAACCCTCATAGAGTTTTCAGTGGCTGATGGTTCTGGGATTGCTTCTGGAGTGAATTGCCACGTCCTTCTCCCATTTTTGCAGTGCTGGGGATCACACCAGGCTGGAATTTAGCTCAGTTGGTAGAGCGCCCACTCTGCAGTCTCTGTGGTCCCCAGTTCAATTCCCAGCACCGTGAAACTGGGAGACGGATGTGGCAATCCACTCCCAAGGCAATCCCGAAACAGTCAGCCATTGAAAACCCTATAAGGGTCATTATGAGTCGCATAGGACTTGAAGGCACCTAACGGGATGGAACTGTGGTCCTCAGAGAGTGCAGAGCAGCACTTTACCAACTGTGCTAAACCCCAGCCCATATACGTGTATATGTGTATGTATAAATGTGAAAATAGAGTATGTTCAAGGAAGAAGGTCTTAGATACCTTTAACAAATTGATTAATATATAACAAATATAGTAATGGGAGTTGCTGATGATTATTCAGAGAAGTGTAACAAAATACATATCCTCCATGTGCCTCTGTAAGCCAAGCAATATGTAAAGTCCTAAAGCTTCTCATTTATTCTTTTCTAACAATTGTATAGATTGCCTGTTTGGGTTGGGCTACGGGGGTTAGGATCTATGAATGTCAAATCTTGGGTCCACCTCTTACTTTAAAAGAAGCTAAGAGACTTCACTAGCCAGCTTTGAATCTACAGATGATTTGAAAACAGGTTTCATCTGATTATTATTTGATTATCATTAAGCTCATAAGTATAGGGAGTCTCATTTATATAATTTATTTGCTTAACATTTACCTGTTTCCTCACAGCTGATACAAAGGCAAACTTCAAAGTGGTATCAGATGATATGAAATTGGTGATTGTGTTTGTTGCCATTACATTTCCTTTTTATTTCTTCACATCCAAAACATAACTGGCCTGAAAGCTGGTGGAATCTGAATGTTCCCTATGAACTGGAACAGTGTCACTTTCTGCTGTTGTATTATAGGTATGTAAACTGTTACCTTTAGGGAGACTCCATGGAGGGTATAGGAAATCACTTGTACTTTCTTTTTTTTTTGGTCATTTTCTATGGACTTAGAACTTATTTCAAAATAAGCATGCCAAATAACAATGACAAATTGTAACTGTTTTCTAGAACCCTTACTTGGTGTCTTTGGTGGCCGACAGGTATTCAAGAAAAAGTGCTTTGACTCAATGTGAAGTCACTCCGGTGTATTCAGTGCCAGGAAGTTTCCCCTGTGTGATAAATAATTGCCTTGTAGACGTAGGTGCTTCATAAATGCTTCTGGGGTGCCCTTCTTTCTAAATCCATTTGCTAAAAGGGAAGAGAGATTTTTGATTATATTGTCTGTCTGCTTAACTCAGTCACACCATTGGCATTTGCCTTCTTGCCCATGCGATTATCCAAGCCCTAGGTTCTCATAAATAACAGGAGCTGTAATGTTGAGAGTTTGTTGACATTCTGTGAGCACTTAGTATGTGCCAGGCTCAGCCATGCCATATGCTCATTAAATCCTTGAAGCCTCAGATCACTCTGTGAGATCACAAAAATTAAGCAATTTTAAATATAGCAAATTTAAACAGTAATTAAATGGTGTCCTTATTTTCAAAATATTTTATTAGGGATCTTAATGAAGGCAATGGACCCTCTTAGCTAAACAAATAAACAAAAAAAAAAAACCTTTTGATTTATAATGTAAATAAATGAAAGCCTTGACATAGTCTAATTGTCCTTCCTTTCTAAGGATGTTGTTTGTGGTTATTAGGTGCCATCCAGTCGGATCCAACTCATAGCAACAACCTTCAATAGGGTTTTCAATGGCTGATTGTTTCAGGATTGCCTTGAGAGTGCAATGCCACATCCTTCTCTCATTTTTGCAGTACTGAGGATTGAACCCAGAGCCTCAGGAAGTGCAGAGCAGCACTCTACCAAATGAGCTAAACCACAGCCCGTTCTAGGGACAAATAATGGCAGTTAGCTCTTTTTTGCTAACCTTTGCTATGTTTAGCATTGATAGAATGAAATTTTAGATCACAAGTTTCAGTAAAGTATTCACAGTGAGAATATATTCATCGAGCTGGGCGCGGTGGCACACGCCTGTAATCCCAGTGGCTTGGGAGGCGGAGGCAGGAGGATCGCAAGTTCGAGACCAGAGGCAGTCTACATAACTTAGTGAGACCCTGTCTCAAAAAAAATAAAAACAGAAAAATTGGGCTGGGGGTGCAGCTCAGTGGTCCAGCACTTGCAGAGCATGCAAATGCAAGTGTGGGGCCCTGGGTCCAACCCCCAGTACTGCAAAAAAAAAAAAAAAAAAAAAAAGAATATATTTATCCTAGGCAGTGAATAGACGCCTATTGTTTCACATAGGCTGTGTGCAGCGGAAGATTCCAAGAGTCCTTGGGAAGTCCCAGTGTTAGAAGGAATCCAGGGTGGCATGCCTGAGAGAGGCTTCCTTTGGGTCTCAGCTAGTTAAGAGAGGGAGAGCACCCAGGCTGGCCCACGCTGGTTCTCAAAGGCTCGTCGTATGCTCAGCCATCCCCTCCTTGTGAGAACAACTGGCATCCACCGTCTCTCTAAAAGGTGCTACTGACTGAGTAGGTCACTGATTCTCAAAATGTATTTCCCAAAACCATGGCATCAACCATGTTGGAACGTGTTAGCAATCCTCAGGCCCCTACCCCAGTTGTACAGAATCAGAGATCTTGGGGGTGGCAGCCAGTGTTTCAGCAAACCTTTTGGGGGCTTCTGATACCAGCTCAGTTGAAGAACCAGGGGCCGAATGATCTAGGGTGATCCTATTTCCAGCCTTCACTTTCTTCTCAAATGAAAGATCCAGGGCTTGGGGTGAAGCTTAGTGACAGAACGTTTGCCTAGCAGGCACAAGGCCATGCATTCGATCCCTAGCACCAGAGGGAAAAAGGATTCATGGTAAACATGAAGCCACTGTCAGTATCCCCATGGCACATATGCCAAGCTCTTGAGTTCTCTCAATCTGTGGTGTAAATTTACATATCTGGCAGTATTGCATGGCGATTAAGAGGGCAGGCTCTGAAATCTGATGGCCTCATTTCAAATTCTGCTGCCTCCACACTACACACCCAAGCAATGAACTGACGGTGCTGTGCATTGGGCTCTTCATCCATCAGATGGAGACAATAGTACCTGTATCCCAAAAGAGCTGTGAGAAATTAGCCTAAAGCATGTAGACCAGCACCTGGAACTGAGGAAGCATTCAAACATTGGGTAGCAGCTACCTGTCTTTCCCTAAGACATTCTGGAACTTTGAGGATGGGAATTATATAGCTTGTCCAACTATATTTCTAATGTTGTTGTTAGGTGCCATCAAGTCAGGTCCAACTCACCGCGACCCTATGTACAACAGAACGAAACACTCCCCAACACTGTGCCATGCCTGGCACTATTGTCAGTGCTTCTCTGCTATTTGTAGGGTTTTCAACTTGGGCTATGCATTAAACATGTTACATGTTATTACACCCTTGCTAAAGAAGTAAGATAATAATTAGATGGTGTTAAAAGTTTTGAGGTCATCAGAAGGGCCAACATGGTGGCAAGAAAGCTGAATTTTTAAGGAATAAGCAACAGTTCTTTAGGAAGGCACTAATTTTCTAGTGAGGAGGATGCATGTGCGACTCATGATTGCTTCCATGTTACAACCAGAAAAAAACGAATAAAGGGAGCTTAGCCTTTTCTGTACTGGAGATTCTTTTAAGCCTTCTGACACTTGCATGTCCATAATAGGAAGGCAACTAAGATAATTCAGTGCCTGTTAGTTAGGTTAAGCCTTTTCAGTTTGGCTGTTGTGGGAGAATCTTCAGTTTGGTAAAGGTTGGGTGTCCACATGTGCACCATGGGGGATATTTGGTAAGTGTTAAATCAAAATCAAAAGGTAACCCCAAGAGATGAGGTGGTTCCCTGAACTTAAAAGAACTGACGTTGGCTGAAGTTAAATCCGTGATCCTACAGTAAGGCGTAGGCCTATAGGTCTAAGATTTGAAACGAGGCACAACTAACTCCATTGTTCATTCTTGGTTTTGTTGTTTTCACAGCCTTGTGCTATGAAAGCGCTCTACCACTGAGCTGCTGAAACAGGGTCTCACCAAGGTGCACAGGCTGCCTCTGGCCTCAAACTTGTCATCCTCCTTTCTCAGCCTCCCAAGTCGCTGAGATGACTGGCATGCACCAATGTGCCTGGCTCATCATTCACTCCTTAGTATCGCTAGTTTAGCTGTTCTGCTTTTAAAATGTAGAACTAAATTTTCAACAAATGGGACATCCATGCCTTTTGCTACTTTAAAAACACAACTGAATAGCTCAACCCTTGTCAAAAACCCTGGAACATGGAGCACATTACAAAGGGCACTGGGGACCTATCACCATCAATGATGCTTTTTGGTCTGGCCCCTGTAAACATCAAAGACCCTTACCTATGCCTGTGTTTTGATCTTTGTCATATTCCCTCCCTGCACAGGGATAAGAAAATTGCCAAGGTACCTAGAAAAAGACGCCAAGCTGCTAGGGAAGGGGAAGCCAAACCCAGGTTTTCAGTCTCATGATAAAGCCCTTCCTACCCCTCTCATTATGCCTGCAGCAGTAGCCCTGTGGCATCTGACCCCGTCAGATCTCGGAAGCTAAGCAGGGTCGGGCCTGGTTAGTACTTGGATGGGAGACCACGTGGGAACACCAGAAGCTGTAGGCTTGGGAGAAGGACCTGGCAACCCACTCCCAAAAATCAATCCGCCATTGAAAACCCTATGAACAGCAGAGAAGCACTGACAATAGTGTTTCCCCTGTTGTACAGAGGGTCGCTATGAGTCGGATACCAACTCAAGGCACCTAACAACAACCCCTCTCATTATCTGTGTAATCCCAGTGACTCAGCAGGTGGAGGCAGGAGGATCGCAAGTTCGAGACTAGGGGCAATCTATATAATTTAGCAAGACCCTGTCTCAGAAATAAACAGTAAAAGAATTCGGCTGGGGGTACATTTCAGTGGTACAGCACTTGCAAAGCATGCAAGCATGAGGCCCTGAATTCAACCTCCCAGTACTGCAAAAAAACAAAAACAAATAAAACATATATATGCGTGTGTGTGTGTGTGTGTGTGTGTGTGTGTGTGTGTGTATGTACACATAATATGTAATTTAATTTTACTCTGTCCATTAGAGAAGCTCTATTATCTGGGCACTGAGGCTCATATCTGTAATTGCAGCAACTTGGAAGGCTGAGGCAGGAAGATCGCGAGTTCAAGGCTAGAATCATCCTGTGCAATTTAGCCAGACACTGTCCCAAATTCAAAAATTAAAAAGAGGTTGGGGGTAGCACCAGGTGTGGTGGAGCACGCCTGTAATCCCAGCAGCTCAGACGTCAGAGGCAGGAGGATCTCAAGTTTGAGACCAGAGGCAGTCTGCGTAACTTAGCGAGACCCTGTCTCAAAAAGTAAAAAATGGGCTGGGGGTACAGCTCAATGGTCCAGCACTTGCAGAGCATGCAAGTGTGAGGCCCTGGGTCCAACCCTCAGTACCACAAAAAAGGGGGGGGCGCTGGGGGGTGGCTCAGTGGTAGAATGCTTACTTGGCATGTATGAGGCCCTGGATTTAACACTCAGAACTGAAAAAAAAGAAGGGCAATATTGAAGTTATATCTTGTAGTATAAGAACAGGTAACATTCTTGCAGCATAGCTGTGGCTCTCTACCCTGGCAATACCTATCAATTACTTTAAAAGAAAAATACTAATGTATTCATCTCACCCTCCAAAGAAAAGGCTGTTTCAAAAATACTGTTTCTTCGTTGTTTAATACATTGAAGACTGGCAGGATTCATTTTTACATAGTCAAATGTACTTGGAAGACTGGGTTTCCATTTTCAGGGGGAATTTTAAAAAGACTGCAAGTGCAATAAGAGCAAACCGTTACTTTCCACTGGCCTGAACTTCAGAGTTGGAGGTATCCTCGATGGTTGATGGTCCAGCTCCATCATTGACAGGTGGAAAATTAATCTTAGATGATTCTTTGAAGTGAAGGAGGAAATGGCCAGGATCCCAGGTGCAACACCCTAGAGCCCGACCCACTATCTCCACACAGACCACAAGACAGAGGTGCTCTTAGTTTACCTGAGCCCTCAGACCCCACATCTGGTCTCCTTCCAGTGGAATGGAGCAGCATTTCATGTGGGTCTTAAGGGTCTATCTTGTCCCTTTCAAACAAGCCCAGTCTGGACACAGAAGGGGCTTTTCCTACAATGAATCTCACCCTGGACCCTGACAAAATTCCTGACTAGTTCTATTTGTTGTCGTTAGGTGCCGCCAAGTCGAGTCCAACTCACAGTGATCCTATGTACAACACATGAAACACTCCCCTACACTGTGCCATGCCCAGCACTATTGTCAGGGCTTTTCTGCTATTCATAGGGTTTTCAGTGGCTGATTGTTTTTCGGGAGTGGGCTTCAGGGTCCTTCTCCCAAGCCTACAGCACCCAGTATTCCCAGGCAGTCTCCTATCCAAGGACTAACCAGGCCTGACCCTGCTTAGCTTCCAAGATCTGACAGGATCCAATATCAGGGTGGTACAGCTGCAGGCTAGTTCTATTTATAATCCTTTATTCCTTTTGATGGTGTTGTTAGGTGCTGTCGAGTCTGTATCCGACTCATAGCAACCCTACGTACAACAGGCAAAACACTACTGTCAGTGCTTCTCTGCTATTCATAGGGTTTTCAATGGCGGATTGATTTTGGGGAGGGGCTGGCTGGGTCCTTCTCCCAAGCCTACAGCACCTGGTGTTCCCAGGTGGTCTCCCATCCAAGTACTAACCAGGCCCGACCCTGCTTAGCTTCTGAGATCTGATGGGATCGGATGCCACAGGGGTACGCAGGCATTCCTTTCGGAGGGCCTCTCATTTTTAAGTGCTTAATGTCTCTCTTTTACCAATGACCCCATCAAAACTCTTCTTCTTTGGGGTGATGGACTAGAGGAAGGCTGAGAGAGGGTGTCTAGAGGGGGCTGGAGTCATCCTTGAGCTTCCTCTGGAGCAGTGGGTCTCAGCCCTAACCATGCACAAAGATCATCCAAAGAGGTTTGTTACCAATGCTCATTCCTGGACCCCAACCAATGCTGGTGATTCTGATTGAGTGTTCTGGGACAGGGTCCAGAAATTTGCTTATTGTTTTTCATCGTTAGGTTTTGTCGAGTCGAGTCTGACTTATAGCAGCCCTATGTACCACAGAATGAAACACTCTCCGAGTGTGCCATGCCTGGCACTATTGTCAGTACTTCTCTGCTATTCATAGGGTTTTCAATAACAGATTGTTCTAGGAGTGGGCTGCCAGGTCCTTCTCCCTAGCCTACAGCACCTGGTGTTCCCAGGTAGTCTCCCATCCAAGGACTAACCAGGCTGACGCTGCTTAGCTTCCGAGATCAGGCCGGATTAGAGGCTAGGGTGCTATAGCTGCAGATAGAAACCTGCTTAGTTATTGATAATCCAGCTGATGATGATGACCTTAGTCTATTCAGGCTATTAAACAAAATGCCACAGACTGGGTAATTTATAAACAATAGAAGTTCATTGCTTGTAGTTCTACAGGCTGGGAAGTCCAAAATCAAAGTGCCAGTAGATTTCATGTTTGGTGAAGGCTTGCTTTCTGCTTCAAAGATAGCAATTGCTGGCTGTATCCTCACATGGTAGAAAAGCAAAAGCGAGCCTTCAAGTATCCTTTGTAAGAGGATTAACCCCATTCCTGAAGGCAGAGTCCTCCTGGCCTAATCACTTCTCCAAATTCCCACTGCTTAATACTATTGGGGCTTAGGTTTCAACATATAAAGGGGAGGGGTCCCAAACCTTCAGACCATACCACCCATTTGTTAGCCAACTTGAGCTGCCATGAGAAGGTACCACAGACTGGATTCGGTAGCGACCAGAATTCCTCCAAGATGCTTAGGAACTTCTAATACCTCAGGCCAAGGGCCCCAAGGCTGATACCTGGGCAAAGAGGGAGGTCCTGTCCTTAAGCTAATGGGAAGTAACAACTGAGCTGGCAAAAGTTTTTCTTTTTCTTGTTTTTTTTTTTTTTGCGGTACAGGGGGTTGTAACCAGGGCCTCACGCTTGCATGCTTTGCAAGTGCTGGACCACTGAGCTGCACCCCAAGCCCATTTTTTTACTTTTTGAGACAGGGTCTTGCTAAATTATACAGACTGCCTCTGGTCTCAAGCTTGCAATCTTCCTGCTTCCACCCTCTGAGCCGAGCCGTTGGGATTACAGGTGTGCACCATCACACTGGCTTTCAAACGTTTGTTCTTTTAAAGCAACTTCATCTGTAACCATAGGATATCTGTCCCCATAGGGCCTGGATGAGCCCAAGACTCCCCTAGAAGTTGTGAATTGAGACTGGGCAAAGTGTGCCCCATAGACCTGTGGTTTGGTCAACATGAGGTTCATTTTCTCACAGCTCTGCTAGCTGGCGTTGTAAGTCAAGGGTCTCTAAGGTGAAGTCTCTCTTCCTGGCTTGGAGATGGCTGCCTCCTGGCTGTGTTCTCACATGGCCTTTTGCACAGAGAAAGAGTAAGGTCTCTTCTGTCTCTTCCATTTGTTTTTTTTCCTCCGGTACTGCGGGGTTGAACCCAGGGCCTTGGGCATGCTGGGCGAGTGCTCTACCACTGAACTGCACTCCAGCACCCACACCCGCTGCCAGCTCCCACACCCTTTGCCCTTCTTTAAATTTTTTATATTGAGACTGAGTCTTGCTACGTTGCACAAGCTGCCTCTAGCCT
>VMDO01033501.1:0-17895 GCA_007922755.1 Pedetes capensis
TCTGTCTGTGTGATGGCGAAATGGCGGCGTCCTGCTGCTGGCCACTGTGTAGCTCCTCTGAAGCCTAATCCTTGATTTCAGTGCACACCTAGTTTCATTCTCTATCTCTCAAACTAAATTATCTCTGTTTCTATTTATTCAATTGGCTTTTTTAAACCCCTAATCGAGGCTTCTTATTGCTCCGGAACAGAAGGTGTGTTTTATCTGTCTGCCATCTTGACTCCGCCCCCAAGGAACACCTGCTCTTCCGTATTTAATATAGCATTCTTCACAATTGCAAGGGTATGGAATCAACCAAAATCTCTATCAACAGAGGAGTGGATTGAAAAATTGTGGTATATATATACAATGAAATGTTATTTAGCAGTAAAGAAGAATGAAATTGTCTTTTGAGGCAAAATGGATGGAACTGGAGAACATCATTTTAAGCAAATTAATCTAGACACAAAAAGAGAAATACCATACCTTCTCACTCGCATGTGGGAACTAAATCTAACTTAAAGGAAAATATTTTTACATATATAGATATATAAGAAGGTTGGGATTTAGTTCAGTTGGTAGAGTGCTGCTCTGTACTTTCTCAGGATCCAGGTTCAATCTCCAGCACTGCAAAAAAATGAGAGAAGGATGTGGCAATCCACTCTCCATGCAATCCCCAAACAATCAGCCATTGAAAACCCTGTGAAGGTTGTTATGAGTTGGACTCTACTCATAACACCTAACAACCACAACAACATAGGTATATAAAAATGAACAATCATATTTATCTAAGACTGGAAAATACTAATAGGAGGTGGGAGGGGATCAGTGGGTGGGAGCATAGGTTCGAGAAGGGAGGAAGGGAAGGGAAAACAATGTATGGGGGAAAGAGGAAGAGGAAAAGCACAAAATACAGGATGCAACTATATAAATATGTGAAAAAAAGAGGGAAGAAAAAAAATCAGTGAGAGTATAACCCATGATTGCATATAATTCTCATTACATATTAATTAAAATTCCTACTTTTGTCTTTAGTTCATACTATTCTGTAAAATATGTAGGTGATGTCTGTGTAAGCAAAACTGACTTAATAGTTGCCTAATAGATATAGCAAATAACATTACTCTGTGCCCCACTAACATTTATAAATAAAAATTTGTTAAAATAATAAAAAATATAAATGAGAAGGGCTAGGAATATAATTTGGTGGTAGAGTGCTTGCCTAGCATGTGCATGGCCCTGGTTTCAATCCCCATTACTGTAGAAAAAAATTGTTTAATCTTATTCAATAATTTTTATGATGAAATACTGAATATTGGTTTTAAGTTTTTTACCTTTAGTAGTTCATTCATTTTGTTTGTTTGTTTGTTTTTGTTTTTTTGAGACAGGGTCTTGCTGTGTAGCCCAGGCTGTCCTGGAACTTGGTGTGTAGATTGGGCTGATTTTGAACTCATGTTCATCCTTTTGCTTCACCTTCCCAGTGCTGGGATTACAGGTGTGTGCCACTATGCCTGGGGTGTTCATGCATTTTTCTGGTATTCTTTTATGGGATTTTTGCTGAATTTAAAAGATAAAGAATTGTATATTTTACCATTCAGAATTAAAAATTAACATTTTGACATATTTATTATTTTCAGAGATACAGATTTACCCACTAAGTGTGCTGTACTTTCTAAGAGCAGTATTGAAGAACATAGAATTTCCCTTCACTTTTTAAAAACTAGACTTTATTTTTAGAGCAATTTTAGGTTTACAGCAAAACTGAGCAGAAGAATACAGAGCATTCCCGTATACTAACTGTTCCTATGCATGTAGTCGCCACCCACTATCACTATCCTGCACTAGAGTGGTATATTGGTTACAACTAATCAACTTATATTAATATAGTATTATTACTCAGTATATGTATACACAGACACACACATACACACTCACAACTTCACTCTTAGAATTGCATGTTCTGTAGGTTTTGAGAAGTGTATAATGATATAGAGCCACTATTATATTATTATACAGAATTATTAACTATTTAAAGGGATTATCTACTAAGAAGGGATAATAGTTGGAAAGAGTACTGTGGAGCTGAGGGAGAGTACCCTAGAAAGGAACAAACTTGGAGTGGAGGCCCTATCCCTAGGTTGGAATTTGGAGCTTGCTAGGACCTAAAGTTTTTCCACAGTAGCTGAGCCAAGGCTCACAAAGAGTTGAAGACATAAGCTTGGACTGGCAACCTGGAATCCTTCTGCTAGGATGCCATTGGGCCAAAACTGACAGGTTGGAGACCCCCTGCTGGGATGCAGGTACTTCAACGAGCTGGTTAGTGGGCAAGCAGCTTTGACCTGGAATTAACAAGCAGCAAATCCTCCAGTGGGGTAGAGGTGGGCCAAAAAGCCTCTAGGACTGGTCTCGATGACTGGTTTTTGTTTATAAATGATCCAAAAGAAAAGGTCTGTGGAGAAACCTCCAAAAAATCCAGTTGTTTTAGAGAGTAAAATGCCAACTTGGTGAGAATGTTTTTCTGGAACATTTTTAAGACCTGTATGATGTGTAGAGAAAAGGAGCAGATAAGTTGCTGTATGATTGAGATTATGACTGAATGTTTATGTCCTCCCCAAATTCATCTTTTGAAGGTTTAACCTTCAGTGTATCTGTATTTGGAGATGGGGCCTCTAAGGAAGCAATTAAGGTTAAATGAGGACTTAGAGATTACTCTTTCACTCTTGCTCTCCCTTTCCACATGATCTGAAGAAAGGCCTTGGAAAGACATAGCAAGAGATAGCCCCTATCAGAAACCAGCCATGCCAGCACCTTGATTTCAGAGTTTTAGCCTCTGGAACTATGAGAAAATAAATTTCTATTGTTTAAGCCATCTAGTGTATGGTATTTTGTTTTGGCAGTCCAAGATGACTAACATAGTTGGGTAAATTCAGGGTGCCTGCAGCCATACCCACTGTGGCATCCAATCCTGTCAGATCTCGGAAGGTAAGCAGGGCCAGACAAGGCCAGACAAGGGTTAGTACTTGGATGGGAGACCACATGGGAACACCAGGTGCTGTAGGCTTGGGAGAAGGACCTGGCAACCAACTCCCAACAATCAATCAGCCATTGAAAACCCTATGAACAGCAGAGAAGTACTAACAATAGTGTTTTGCTTGTTGTATATAGGGTTGCTATGAGTCGGATGCCGAGTCGACAGCACCTAACAACAACAAATGCAAGGTGATTTATTTAGGGGAAGGTGGTGTAAAAACTAATAGTGTCATGTTCCTTTCCTTCAGTTGCAGTCTAGAAAAACTATCTTGGTCATTGTATAGCCAGGCCTAGACAACAGTGGTTGAGTGCATAGCTAGAGATTTTTGTCGTTAAGGGTCAGTCATGTGAAATAAATAGTAATACCACATTGTATAATCTGGATGTTTGGGACTAAACCAGGAATACTAAGAGAAAGGTGATAGTGCATAAGGCAGATGTGAACCACATGGAAATGCTGCATAGTTTTAATAGTTGTAACACCATGGACATATTTAGTGAACATTCAGCTGTGCTGTGGAGGTATTTTGTAGTTTAAACTTTTGACATGGAGCTGAGCATCCAAAGACTATTTCGAGATCTGATAGGTTCTCTTGACTGATTCATTCTGTGGGCCAAGGAAGAAGGAACTGTTCTCATTAATTTTCATTTGATCTTCATAATTTTGTGGGGTTAGTATTTATCCATTTTAAAGTTGAAAATGCTAAAGTTCAGAGAGATTAAGTATTTTTCTGAAAGTTACCTAACAGGAAATGTGAAAGCAGACATTTGACTGTAGGCCTGAAGAGCTGTAAAACATGAGTACTTTTATTCCAATATACTAAGTTGTGTAATATGAAAGAGCGCTGGATTGGGTATCATACTACTTTAGTTCTAGCTCTAGACTCATTTGCTCTCTACATGGCATTGATGAAGGCCTCTGTAGACAAAGTTAACTTTTTTTAAAACAATAAGGCTAATGTATGTTTGACTTGCATTTTAAAAAATAATACACTGTTCTAAATTTTTCTATGTGTATATATTCCTATAAAACATGAACTTTTTAAACTCATTTTTCTATAACTTGTTTTATTACCAACTATGTATTTTGTGAATTTTATGTCTCTTTACATGATATCTATCATCTTTGGATCTATCAAATCATTTTTAATGGTCCTATCCTTTTTCAATGGCTGGGGTTTAGTTCAGTTGGTTAAGTGTTGCCGTGCACTCTCTGAGGACCAGGGTTCAATCCCCAGCACCACAAAAATGGGAGAAGGACATGGCAATCCACTCTCAAAGCAATCCCCAAAACAATCAGCCATTGAAAACCCTGTGAGGGTCCCTATGAATTGGACCCAACTCACCAGCATCTAACAGCAACATCCTTGCTCAAAGTGGTTGCACCAAGATATACTTCTACATGCAATAAGTAATGGGCTTCTAGTTTTCCTCCTTTAGTTAATTTTGTCAAATTTGATTATTTTCCTAATTTGAGTGTGATAAAATAACTTCTCATAGTTTAATTTCTATTTCCATGATTACTAGTGTAGTGAAGAATTTTTTGTTTTAATTTCTCTCCTAGAAATTGCCTGTTTATATCTTTTGCCTATTTCTCTGCTCTAAATTTGGTTTTTATCATTTCCACACAAGTTTTCATAATTTTATTATGAATGTGTCCCTAAACAATATACACAATTATTCTACTATATATTTTAATAATGTGATATAATTTCCACATTTTTATTTTATTGATACTTTTGTGAAGACTGATAAATGGTCAGTTTGTATAGTCTATGTTTATTAAAAATCATATTAATAAGCACCTTCTTTGTTCTTTTAATCAGATACTTTCCTTATGTGGTTTTTCTATTTGATCTATCCATTTCTAATAGAGATCTATGGAAGTTTCAATGGTAATTGTGAGTTGATTATATTTTCATTGCTTTTCTCTAACAGTTATTCAGTCATACTATTTTAGACTGTTGAGTTCATGTGTGTAATATGTTGGTGAGTTTTTCATCTTCCCATTTAATTTGACATTTGACATTTAACTCTATGTATTTTCAAATATTCTTGGTAATATTTAACAGTGACACTTCTGAAGAACATTTGTATGATTTTTAAAAACACAATATGAGAGGTTTTATTTTCTTTTTCTTTTTTGGCTGGGGATTAAACACCAGGTCTTGTGCATGATGAGCTCTACTACTGAGCCATACCCCCAGCTCCATAAGGTCGTCTTTTCCAGTGAGAGCATTTAGCTCTATCATATTGATTGTGATTGGGAACAAGTTTGTACTTGTTTTTACTGTGTTATATGAAAGTGTGTTCCTTCTTTCTTTTCATCACCTGATGTTAGATTGGTACCATTTTCTTGTTTCTGTCTCTACAGCTTTGAAAGTTATATATTCTCATCCTTGTCTTCAATTGATTGGTTACACATAAATTTATTAAAGAGTTTTTAACATATACATCTGAACCTTGAGGATAAATTGTACAAGAAAATTTCCCATTTCAAAAAAGACAAATCATTGCATATATTTTACTATATTACTTCCCCTACTCGCATTTTCTGAAGTCAACTACACTATTCAAAAGACATAACAAATAGTTATGGACTTTTTTCTTTTTTTCTTTTTTTCTTTTTTTACAGTGATGGATCAAACCCAAGGCCTTATACATGTTTAGTGAAGATTCCGTCACTAAGCTACACCTTTAACCTTGTTATTAGTTTTTAGTGTTATGTCTTAATTTTTAAAGAAATCATTATTTAATAATTACAGTAAGCTTTACAACCACATTCATTCCTTCATTTATTTAGGAGATATTTGAGAGCCTGTTACAGCCAGAAATTCTTCTAGGCACTGGGGAAACTAAAGTGTTTCAGATAAACTTGCCTGCAGGAGGATAATGAGTTCAAGGCCAGATGCCAGAGTCATCCTGCACAACTTAGCAAGACTGTTTCAAAAGGAATAATAAAAACGATGCTAGAGGTATAACTCAGTGATAGAGCATTTGCCTAGCAGGCGCAAGGCCCTGGGTTCACCATGCAATACTGGGAAAAAGCAAAGCAAAACAAAACAACAACAACAAAACCACCTGCCTGCATAGAATTTATGTTATTGTCAAAGACTTCTTGTTGTTGTTAGGTGCCATCAAGTCGGTATCTGACTCATAGCGACCCTCTGTACAACAGGGGAAACACTATTGTCAGTGCTTCTCTGCTGTTCATAGGGTTTTCAATGGCAGATTGATTTTTGGGAGGGGGTTGCCAGGTCCTTCTCCCAAGCCTACAGCTTCTGGTGTTCCCAGGTGGTCTCCCATCCAGGTACTAACCAGGTCCGACCCTGCTTAGCTTCCAAGATCTGACGGGATTGGATGCCACAGAGCTATAGCTGCAGGCTGTCAAAGACTAGCAATACACATTTTGAATTTGTCAATATATTTAATAATATATAAAGGCTACATGAGATCATCTGAAGGAGTAACTATAAATTTTAAAAAAGAGAGAGGAAGACTAAGTACTGGCCCCAAGACACTATGTAGATAGAGAAGTACCATCAAAAGAACTAAAAGGGACTTGCTAGAGGGGCAGGAGGAAAATCAGGAAATGATACCAAGGAAACTGAGAAAGATTATTTCAAGGCAGCCAGGCGCATTCGCTCACACCTGTAATCCCAGCAGCTCAGGAGGCAGAGGCAGGAGGATGGCAAGTTCAAGACCAGAGGCAGTGTGCGTAATTTAGCAAGACACTGTCTCAAAAAGTAAAAAAAATGGGCTGAGGGTGCAGCTCAGTGGTCCAGCACTTGCAAAGCAGGCAAGCGCAAGACTCTGGGTTCAAACCCCAGTACCACAATAAGATGAAAACTGATAATTGCTTTTTGTATTAAGCAATAATGAGGTGATTAACAACGTTGTCAAGCAGTTTTAGTGGAGATAGAGGAAAGTGCGTGGGCTGGGGTTTAGCTTAGTTGGTAAAGTGTTGCTCCGCACTCTCCTGAGGCCCTAGATTGGATCCCTAACACCGCAAAAATGGGAGGACCTGACAGCCCACTCCCTAAATAATCCCCAAACAATCTTCCATTGGAAACCCTATGCATACCAGAGAAGCACTGACACAGTGCCATGCATGGCACAGTGTCGGGGGAGTGTATTCTTCTGTTATACATGGGTCACTATGAGTTGAACCCAAATCTAAGGCACCTAACAAGAAGAAGATGAAAGAGCCTACTGAAGTGAGTACAAAAGAGAGTGCTAGGAAATGGGTGCTGTGGCACACACATCTGTAATCTCAGCACTCAAGAGGCTGAGGCAGGAAGATTTGAGGCCAGCCTGAGCTATAAGGCAAGTTCTAGGCCAGCATGTGCTATATATGGAGAACCCATCCCAAATTAAAAACAAAACAAAACAAACAAACAGAAAAACCCACCCAAACAAAACTGAGGAAATATAGACAGCTGTCTCCAGTAATCTTGCTAAAAAGGGTAGGGAGGAAATGGTAGGGAGGTGGGAAGGGTAACTAAATAGATAAGTGGAACAGGGAACTTTCTATATGAGATAAATAGCAACATATGTATACTCAAAGGGAAGTATTCAGTAATGGAAGAATAGTGAGGTTGCAGAACAAGGGAGGCATTACTGGAATAAAGTCTAGGAAAGACGAGCTCTAAGCAATAAGTCACTGTGCCTCACTGTGTCCTTAAAATATATTCACTCATAATCATCTTCTTATATATTGAGATGATCTATTTGAAAATACTTGATAAATGTATAAAGAACTTTGTAAATGTAAGCTACCATAACAATACAAATAGAGCCTTTATAACTCATAAATGGTCAGTTACTTTATCTAGCAGCATTTTTTTTTTTTATTTAATCTCAACCAGGAATATACTATCAGCTTGTCTTCAGCTGTCTGTATTTCTACACAGACACATTTGCTAGGCATCTAAACATTTCACCTAGAGTACTTTGGGGTTTTCCCATGCTGGAAATTCGATGTTTAACCTTTCGACCACCCAGCAAGCTAAGAAAGTGTTGCGGCTTTTATCTTCTTAGACTCCTTTAAATTAGCCTGAAGCCATATGAGAAAGCCAAATGTAATATTCTTATGAATAACTTTTTTAGCTACTTGAATAGAATCTTATGTACATCCCATAAGACTTTTAAATGTAAGTTTAAAAGATTGTTTACTCTTTAATGTTTTATAAAGATGTTGGTACAGTGGCCAACATCAGATAGGACCCATTATCAAATGTTCACCTTCCTGTATAAAATTTAGTACATCTTACAATTAATTTTTTTATCCTAAAATTTAGTGTTGATTCAATTTAATTAAAAAAATGTTTTAAGGAAACTAGCAAAAATGAATAAGCTAAATAATTTTGGTTAATGATTTTTATTTTTGCTTCTTCCACCTCATTCTGATTTCTCTGTTTCTTGGCTGCTAAAAGGTAATGTCCTATACAGTAGTTAGATAATATAATTGATTCAAGTTACCTCTTTATGGTATTATCAACTTGTAGGCATCAGTTTCTCTAATTGTCTAGTAGTAAATCCTTTATCTGTCATTTAATCTTACCTCACTGGGAAAACCAGACCTTACCAGAGAGTAAGATTTTAAATCGCTGACCTGAAGTAATGTGAGACTGTGTCTTGCCAGTGAACCTTAGCTTTCTGTTATTCATAGGAAAGATAATGATATACTCTTGCCTGAAGGCCCTAGTTTCACTACCTTAAGACGTAACAACTAAGTAGTAGTTGTAGAGATCTGCATTTGGAAATTCTAGTTAGATGATTGCATTGACAAAGTATTTTTATTTCTTTTGGAAAGATTAGGTAATTTTAAAAATGCAGCTTTTATCATTTCTACCACTTCTTAAGCTTCTCATCTTAATTCTGTCAGAATAATATAGAATAGTTACACAGTTGCTTAAAAATGACCATTACTTTTATTTTTATGAATAAATTATGTACACTATTTTTCAGATGTGTTTGAATTTTTATTTCCACATAAATTCTCCACTTTTATAAGTAGGAAAACTAAGAGTAAAGACTTAGAATATAGCTCACAATTTCTCCATGAAGGAAAGTTAGAACTTTCTACAGATAAAAATATCTAAGCATTTGTACCAAACATGAAAAGAGTGGCAAACAGTTCCCATAAAGTAATTTCCTAGAAGGTATAAGATATAATTTCTTGAAGGAGTAACATAAAAAAGCAAATTTAAATTCTCTTTTAGCCCTAGATGTCTATGGTTTTATTTTTCTACTGTGAGACCTCACACAGATAATTCATGCCACAACAGCATCTCTGTGGTCTATTATTTGGTAGTTTTCAATAGGAAATTTTCAATGTCTTTTTGATGTGAAAAATTAGAATTCTTTAACAAAATTTACTACATCTAAAAATACCATAATGATACCTAGCCTTAAACTGTATGGTCCTATTCTATAAGAAATAGCAATATACAGTTTTAAGATAGCTACAGGGTCACCCTGGTTAGTCATTGGGTAGGAGACCACATAGGAATACCATGTCCTACAGGCTAGGGAGAAGGACCTGGCAGCCCACTCTTGAAACAATCAGCCATTGAAAACCCTACGAATAGCAGAGAAGCACTGACAATAGTGTTGCATATGGCACAGTGTCCAGTAGTGTTTCATACATAGGGTTGTTATGAGTTGGACCCTGACTCCATGGTACTTAACAACAAGAAGTTAGAATATACCCAGATATGCAAAGATAATTATAGTTGTATTACCACTTTTTTTTGGGGGGGTGGCACTTCTGAAGGATTGAACCACATGCATGCTTTGTAAGCACTGTACCACTGAGCTGCATCCCTAGCCCATTTTATGCTTTTTATTTTAAAACGAGGTTTCACTATGTTATATAGGCTGCCTGTGGTCTCAGAGTTGTGACCCTGTTGCCTCCATCTCCTAAGTTGCTTGGATTACAGGTGTACACCACTCTACCTGGCTGTATTACACTTAATAGGTAATATTTCTCAAAATCATTTATGTACACTTTCATTATTTTGAAATTTGTTATTTTCAGACTGAATTTTAGTATGTTAATAAAAGAACTGAAGTTTGAATTTAAAATTTAAGACCATATACATATATGTATTTTCAAGGAATTTTGCCTCTGTTACTTAGATTTTAGACTTTAGAGTTTTACCTATTTTTGTTGGATATTTTAAGTACACCAGTGAGTTTAGAAATAACTCAGTTTTATAATTGGAGAGCCAAAAAGTGAAGGCCATGATCTTCTTACCTGTAGTTGGTTGAGTTCAGTTTTTGTGGATTAAACTATAGGATACTAATAATAATTACTGTTCAGTCTCCCCAAGATATGTAGGTAAGTCTATAGAGGAGCAGCAGAAAACATCTGTTTATACTAAATGTCTCTCAACATTCAAGTATGGCAAACTGGCCCCAAATGTTTTCTTAATTTTACTGTATACTTTTTTTTAAAGGTCAGAGTTAGCTGAACATGGTGGTATTTGCCTTTAATCCCAGTGACTCAGGAGGCTGAGGCAGGAAAATGGTGAGTTCAAGGTCAGAGGCAGCCTGCAAAACTTAGTGAAACCTTGACTCAAAATAAAAAATAATAAACGGCAAGGGGTACAGCCCAGTGGTAGAGCATTTGTAAAGTGAGTGCAAGGCCCTGTGTTCAATCCCCAAGTACCACAGAGTAAAAGAAGAAAAAGAAAAAAATAAAGGCAGCATTACATAAGCATTTTGCCAAATTTGGAAAAACAAAGCTAGAGAGAACACAAGTATAAGCAACATTAAATTTTGAGCTAACGGTGGCTGTAATTTTATCCTTTGAAGAGTGATAAGGTCTTTAAGAGATAATATATATGGAACTGTTATCTAAATTTAATCACAGCAGTTCAGTGTTTCCTGCAGAATTAATGAAGGTGATTTAGAAGTTAACTTCTGTGTGGCTTTTTATCCTACAGATTTGGATTGTGTTAGAAGTTAGTCTAAATCACTCTTAAATACACATGCACACACATTTTTAGTGCTTTTCTCCCTCATCTTTATATTCCATGAGTTCTTGATGTTGTCACCAAAAGTTAGTGTGATGGAGGCTACACACTGTTAATTATACAGTCTTCTCTTCCTCCACGATTATTAAAATATGGATGCTCTGCCCTTAATTTTCCAGCGTCCCTTGCACTTAAATGTGGCCAAGTGACTAAGGTCTCTTCAACTAAATGAAACAGAGGTGATTTATACCACTTCTAGTCCTGGCATTTTATACTGTTCTCTCTCTCCCTAGATTAATGATGGCACAGTTATCCTTATCATGGGTCTCTGAGTGACTGCTCGAACCAGAACCTCTTGGTTCCACTCCAACCCTAGTCCTAGTATGTTCTTTCTGGACTCTTAGGTAAGAAAGTAATGAACACACTTCTGTTATGTTTGAGCCATTGGATTTGGGGGATTTAGACTAAGGTATTTAATATAGTAGACAAGAGATTAACTGGAAAATTTCAGTCATTGGGAAGGGAGATGACTGGTTTAGATGAAGCTGAGTAACTTCGTCAGTTGGACCAGTCTTCTTCATTCTCCTGGTGCAAAAGTTCAACTAACTGCCCACCTGTTGGTCCAACTTCACCATAAACACTAAGACAAATAGTAGAATATAGGGAACTTCAAGTTAATAATTAATTGGGCATTTGGATATTGGTATGTAACTGATCCCTGTGATTTAGCCCCAGCCTTATCTCTAACCCTGTGTTCTTGGATTCCTACTTTAAACCCTAGTGGCTGTATGCTAATTATCTGGAGACTAAATTTCTCCCTCCTGAAGCCAGGCTTCTCTTGACTTGATTTACTCATCTCGTTTGTGAATTTGCATGCTACTTGAATCTCCATGTATCACTTATATTACTGGCTGAGATCTAGAGTCAGTCTCATACTTGCCTCTAGACTAGTTATGATATGCTCTATCTCCCTTACCTTTCCTGATCTGGGTTTTCATTCTTTCCTTTGCTAGCGCAATCCTTTGTGAAGTTCATCCTGCAAATCCTACCCAATTTGAGCCTTTTTTTAAAGGTATATTGAGGTTTGATTTTTTTTTAATCCAACAATAATTAACTGCTTTATCCTGTGTTAGAATGCCCAATGTCATTCAGACCTCTCCTAATTCCTAAATTGATAGAATTTTCACTAGGTGTACTATATGTTTGTTCTTGTTATTTATAAATTTGTGAATTTCATGAATCCTTTTTGGAAGATATTATGGAAGCAAAATTGCTCTTTACTGTAGAAGAAAATTGATAATATATAACTGAAAAATCAACTCACGTATTTTACAGCTAGTAACATTGTAGTTACTTCAAAAATTTAAATACACAGAAACTTCTTTGAAATCTAAATGTGCAATTTTTTATGTTGTAGTCACTAAGGCAGGATAGCTGAGAAACATGTGTTTCAAACTTTAAGATTTAAGCCAAAATTGTTTTGCATGTATCTCTGCTTAAGAGACTTTTTACCCGAATTTTTATGCTATGAAAATAATAAATATAATCAGAATAAAAAATAAACCCTACAAGTCACCTTATTTCAGTTATTGTTGTTGTTGTCAGGTGCCGTCGAGTCGGTATCCAACTCATAGCGACCCTCATAGGGTTTTCAATGGCTATTTCGGGATTGCCTTGGGAGTGGATTGCCAGGCCCTTCTCCCATTTTTGTGGTGCTGGGAATTGAACTCGGGACCTCAGAGACTGCAGTGCAGTGCCCTACCAACTGAGCTAAATCCCAGCCCCTATTTCAGTAGCTAAACTTAAATAATAACCAGCATTAGTTTTAAAGATGACATATTCAAATAACTTTTAAAAGATAGATACCTGGAGCATGTTGGTCCACAGAGGCCCTGGAAAGCAGCCAAGCAGCCTTCGCTGAGTGGCTTGACTCAGGGAAGTAGCTGGGCAGCCCTTCCCCTATTACTGTAGCCCTGAGAAGTGGTTGAGCTGTCCATTAATAAAAGCTTGCACTACCAAGGCCCAAAGAAGCAGATAGGTGAACGTGCCAACCTACTCTTGGGCCCAGAAAGTAGTTGGACAGCCTGCTCTAAGCAGATTTTGTCTACAAAGTCACATGCACAAGCCTCAGACACTAATAGGAATCCTGTTTTGGCCACCTTTGACCCACAGACACGGACGGGCACCTCAAGGCCTTACCAGGCATGCTGCGTCACACCTACATGGGCCCACCAAGAAAGCCTAGTCCCTATGTGACCCACAGAAATTGAGGGGCACCCTATACCTGCAGGTGGGTACATTTCACCAAGAGATGCCAGTAAAACCAACCCACAGAAGAAGACTGTATCCCAGCTGGCAGTGCAGTCCCACAGCCCCTGCAGCCTAGGCCACTGAGATGCCTGTAGGCATTGCCAATGTTGATTATAGCTAAAGAAGCTACCCACTATAGCTCTCACCTAGAACCAAAGCCAGTGCAGCCTGTCCACCCAGCACTTTAGGACAGATCACCAGGAGAATATATTTTACTATAAAAGCCATTCTATGGCATCAATAAGGGGTAACTGATCCACCAAACCCACAAGTATCAATATATGGACACAGAAGCATGAGGATACAAGGTAACTCGATGCATAGAAAGCCTATTCAAAAAAATAGTTGCTGAAAACTTTCCAAATCTTGGGAAACACACATCCAGATCTAGAAAGCTCAAATGACTCCTAATAGATTCAAACAAAAATGATATCTCCAAATCATATTATAGTCAAAAGCACAAGACAAAGAATTCTAAATATAGGAAGAGAAAGATACCAAGTCACATGTAAGGGAATCCCTATTAGAGTAACAGCAGAAACTTGAGTAAAAACTTTATAGGCCAAAAGAATGGAATTAGAATGGTACCTTAGCACTCAACCAGAATCTATTCTGAAAGGCTGGTCAAGTACAGATCAGTTCAAGTGTCAAGCACTTTTTTCCCATAAGAAATAATGTAAATTTATTTATTGATTCTAGTACCATACTGCCTGCAGCTGTAGCCCTGAGGTATCCGATCCCATCAGATCTAGGAAGCTAAGCAGGCTCTGGCCTGGTTAGTACTTGGATGGGAGACCACCTGGGAACACCAGATACTGCAGGCTTGGCAGAAGGACTGGGCAACCCACTCCCAAAAATCAATCTGCCATTGAAAACCCTATGAACAGCAGAGAAGCACTGACAATAGTGTTTCGCCTGATGTATGTAGGGTCGCTATGAGTTGGATACCGACTTAATGGCACCTAACAACAACAACAACAACAACAACAACAAAGTACCATGCTGAATAGCTAATTCAGATACACATATGTAGCAGTACTTCTTAAAACTGAATTATTGTTCTCACTATTTTCCTTTTTCTTTCATTTTTAGCACAGAAACTTTCTTGGGTGCCATGAAAAACATACGGTATATGTTATGTTTATATATTGTTTAGTGCTGCCAAATCAGATCCAACTCATAGTGACCCTATGTACAATGGAACACAATACTACCCAACACTGCCATGCACACAATTTTTTATGTTTGAGCCCATTGTTGGAGCTATTATGCTTCTTCTTGTTTTCAGTCATGCCATATCAGCAAAAGGAGGTCCAAGGAGCTTTACTTCATTCATTTTGAGGAGGCAGTTCTTTCCCGGTCATTTCTTAAATGCCTTCCAGCCTAGGGGGCTCATTTTCCAGTACTGTATTTGACAGTGATTTTTTGTTATTCATAGAGTTTTCAATGGCTAATTGTTTTGGGAGTGGGCTGCTAGGTCCTTCTCCCTAGTCTATTGTAGTCTGGAAGCTCAGCTGAAACCTGTGCACCATGGGTAGCCCTGTTAGTATCTGAAATGCCCATGGTATAGCTTTCAGCATCACAGTAACATTCAAGACCCCACAGCACAAGCAGCTGACAGACATGTGGAGGATGTGTATGTATATGAATGTTTAAAAAAATAAAAACCTACAAGATCATGAACACAGCACCAGGATGAGTCTTTACTGTTTGACATAGACACACCAAATAACACTTTCCCCTGTTTCACCCAGAAGCTTCATGGGTAACTGTGGGGTCTCATACAGGATTTAGCATGATGTTTGAGTACTGAGCAAGTGGTTGACCACCAAACCATAATTTTCTCAAAAATGTTGGTCAAGGATCAAGATGTTTGAGTAGGGAACAGTTAGGAGTGCCGAAGTTTCCTTTCCTGAAAGTAGAAACTGCCAACCAAGAATACTATACCTAGCAGAGCTATCCTTCAGAAATAAATTCTTGTTAAGATAAGAAAAATTGAGAAAATTCATTACCACCAGACTGGCCCTAAAGGAAATGTTTAAGGTAATCAGACAAAAGGAATAAAAGAGGACATCCAAATTGGAGAAAAAGAAGTCAAATTGCCAGTTCACAGATGACATGATCTTATTTTGTGTTGTTTTTTTAATGCAGTACTGGGGATTGAACCCAGGGCCTCATGCTTGCATGCTCTGCAAGTACTGGACCACTGAGCTGCACCTTCAGCCCATTGTTTTACATTTTGAGACAGGGTCTCGCTAAGTTATGCAGATTGCCTCTGGTCTCGAACTTGTGATCCTCCTGCCTCTGCCTCCCAAACCACTGGATTACAGGCATGTGCCACTGTGCCCGGTGACAGATGACATGAATTATATAGATATATAGAGTAAATCCCAGACTCCACTAAAAAACTGTTAGAACTAATAAATTTAATGAAATTGCTGAATACAGAATCATATAAAAAGTAGCATTGTGATATGCCAATAGTGAATTATCTGAAATAGAAATCACAAAAGCAATCCCACTAATAATAGCCAGAAAAAGCCTAGAAACAAATTTAACTGAAGAGCTGAAAAATCTCTACAATGAGAACTGACACATTGGTGAACAAAATTGAAGAGGACACACTAATGCCCACACGCACAAAAAGAGAGACAATCTGTGTTCATGCAGTGGATGACTCATTGTTAGAATGTCCATACTGCCTAAATCAATCTACATATTTAATGCAATCCCTGTCAAAATACCAATGCCATTCTTCACAGAATGAGAAAAATAGTCCTAAAATTTTTACAGAACCACAAAAAATCAAAAATCCCAAATAGCCAAAAGCAATCTTGACCAAAAAGAACAAAGCAAGAGGCATTACACTATCTGTCTTCAAAATACACTCCAAAGCTGTAGTAATCAAAACAACATGGTGTTGGCATAAAAACAGTTGCATACACCAAAGGAGCAGAATAGAGAGCCTAGAAATCAACCGAATATCAATCTGTACCGAACTGATTTTCAAGAAAGGTACTAAGAATATACATTGAAGAAGGGATAGTCTTTTTAATAAGTGATGCTTGGAAAATTAGGTAGCATTATATGCAGAAGAATGAAATTAGACCCCTACCTTTTGCCAGTTATAAAAATGAACTTAAAATAGATTAAAGACTAAAACTATAAGACCTGACACTAAAACTACTAAAAGGAAACATAGGAAAAACTCTTCAGAACATTGGAATGGGTGGGCTTTTTTGTTTGCCAAGACCCCCAAAACACAAGAAACAAAAGCAAAACTAGATAAATGGGACAGTATCGTACTAAAAACCTTCTGCATAGCAAAGGAAATAAACATCAAAGTGAAGAGATAACCTACAAAATGGGAGGAAATATTTGCCAGCTATACAACTGACAAGAGTACAGTATCCAGAATACTTAAGGAACTCCAAAATCTCAACAGCATTGAACAACCCGGTTAAAAAATAGGCAATAGACATAAATAGGCATTCTCAGAAGACATACAAATAGCCACCATATATGAGAAAAAAAGCAATCACCATCACTAATCATCAGTGAAATACAAATCAAAACCACAATGAAGTATAACTTCACTCTAGTAAGAATGACTGTTATGGAAAAGATAAAAGATAACAAGGGCTGGCAAGGATGTGGAGAAAAGGGAACACTTGTACATTGTTGGCGTAAGTATAGCCATCATGGAAACTGGATGGAAAATCATCAAAAACTTAAGAATAGAACAACCATGCGATCTAACAATCATATTACTGAGTATATATCCAAAAAAATTAAATTTGATATGTTGAAGAGACATATGTACTCCCATGTGTATTGCAGAACTATTCAGAATAACCAAGAAATGGAAATAATATGTACCAAACATGAATGGATAAAGAAAATAGCATTTATACACAAGAGAATGCTATTCAGCCATAAAAGAGAATGAAATTCTGTCATTTGTGGCAATGTGGAGATCACTGTTGTTGTTGTTAGGTGCCGTCGAGTCGAGTCCAACTCATAGCGACCCTATGTACAGCAGGTTGAAACACGTGCTGATTCTGTGCCAGGCAAACAATCTTATTTATGTTTAAGCCCATTGTTGCAGACACTGTGTCAATCCATCTGGTGCAGGGTTTTCCTCTTTTGCGTTGACCTGCCACTCTCCCAAACATGATGTCCTTCCCCAGGGATTGATCGCTCCTGACAACATGTCCGAAATATGTAAGACACAGTTTGGCCATTTTTGCTTCCAAGGAGCCCTCTGGTTGTACTTCTTCTAGGACAGATTTGTTGGTTCTTTTGGCAGTCCATGGTATATTCAATAGACGTCTCCAGCACCACAATTCAAAAGCATCAATTCTTTTTCTGTCTCTCTTGGTCAATGTCCAGCTGTCACAACCATATGATGCGACTGAAAATACCATGGCATGAGTCAGACGCACCTTCGTCTTCAATGTGACATCTTTGCTTTTCAATACTCTAAAGAGGTCTTTTGCCACAGCTTTTCCTAGAGCAATGCGTCTTTTGATTTCTTGACTGCTGCTTCCACGGGTGTTGATTATAGAGCCAAGCAAAGCAAAATCTTGGACAA
>VMDO01033502.1:0-17891 GCA_007922755.1 Pedetes capensis
GAAGAAGAAGAAGAAGAAGAAGAAGAAGAAGAAGAAGAAGAAAGGGCCACGAAGGCTGTGTCTAAGTATCTCATACCTCTCTAATATTTGCTTATGCTTTCCTTCTCCTGCTCTATTATATCCTTTACTTTTATTAGAATCTCATGTGAACGCATCTTCTGGAGTCTTTTCAGGTCTCCAAATCTATGTAATTGATGCAGTTGGCACAAAGTAGAATACTGAAATGACTTTTGACTCTATAATCTCAAACAATGGTTAGATTTTGGGGAAAAAAAGATGAGGAGAAGCAAATGATAAACCTTTGATCATAGGCTCATTCCCAGGTCACTTCTGGTTTTATTTAGGGAAATGTTGCAACCACTGATGGAAGGAAACGAATGTTAATGGCATATCACTAGAACTTGGAGGTGGTAGATTCTGAAGCTAGGGAAAAGCTACATGGATTTTTTAAAAGAAATTAAGACACAGGGGAAGTCAGTCAAGAATTTTATAATTTTGACTATTTTTGGAAAAATGAAGGTAACAGTAACAACTGAGGATATCAGGTCCACCAATTATGTCTGGTGATCCTAAGGAAAGGAATAACATGCCAAAAGAGAATTGAGTGGGTATTTATTTTAATGATCATGATATGACTCTCTGAACAAGAATCACAACACTGTACACAGGTTTCAGTGGGGAGAGGATCAAAGACAGATGAAACACAAAAGTATGCTGTCAGAGTTAGGTCTTTTGTGGAATGATATGAACAGCTTCCTGGAAAGCCTCTGCTAAAATTGATTTTAGGCATTCAGATCCAATGAGATATTTCCCTTACAGTAGATACTCCATTGTTCTTATTCAGAATCCTGTATTGTTTGCAATTTTTACAAGGATGTTATTAGAGAGCCAAATTTTCAATCTATAGTAGCAGATAAAGGCAAAGACATAGAATTTACCTATAAGTAGGAAACTAGACATGAAACAAAATAACTCTTCCAAAGCTTCTAAAATGGTGAAAACACTAGCAAATTTGGCTTGGTTATATGAAGAAACAGAATTAGTCTGTAATTTTATGCCTTTCACTCAGGTGATGAGTGATGTTGTAATAGTTTCCAAATCCTTGGGCTCTTTATATTATTCTGATGACAAATGAGAGGGATTTTTTAAAGCAAGTTGCTGTTGACCTCATGGCTCAGATCCCATAATTTGGGTTGAATATGGGAAGTATTAGGATTATTCAGGTAGAATGATAAAGTAAGGACAAAATGAGTGAAAAAAATTTCAGACATTTAGATAAGGTGGTGTATACTCACATGCTTAACTTAAAATGTATGGAAAATGAAATAATATACAGTAGTTACTAAAATTTTATTGGATCATTATAAGATCACATATGATCAAGCTATTTTGCCAACACCATTTAAATCAATCTTGGTGAATTTTACAAGTCCAATGATAACATGAAAGTAGAATCTACTGCCAACACACTATTTATTTAAGATGTTAGAGTTAGAAAAAGAGGATTATAGCCGGGCACCATGCTGCACATCTTTAATCCTAGCAATTTATGAGGGTGAGGTAGGAGGATTGCAAATTTGAGGCCAGAGGCAGCCTGCACAATTTATCAAGACCCCATCTCAAAACAAAAAAAAAAATAAAAAGGGGATTGGAGTACAGCTCTATGGTATAACATGTATACCTATCATGTGAGAGAAACTTGGGTTCAACTTTCTAGTATGGAAAAGAAGGAAGAAAGAAAGAAAGAAGGGAAGGAAGAAAGGAGGGAGGGAAAAAAGGAGGGAGGGAATAAAGGAGGGAGGGAAGGAAGGAAGAAAGGAAGGAAGGAAGGAAGGATGGAAGGAAGGAAGGAAAAATGGAAAAAGAAGCAAGGAAGGTAGGAGATTATTCTGAAAGACAAAATAGCCAAGCACTATTGGTAAAATCTCCAGCAGGTTAAAAATCTTAACTCAGGCTGACATGATAAAATGCCATAGACTAGGTAGCTAAAACAACATGCATTTATTTCTCATAGTCCTGAAACTGGAAGGCAAAGATCTAGGTCCAGACCAGTTTGGTTCTCTGATGAGAGTTCTCATCCAAGGTTACAGATTGCTTCCTTGGTTAGCTATATCCACACATAGTAGTGAGATAGGAACAGACAGCACTGCTCCCTTCCTCTTCTTAGAAGGACACTAATCCTATGATGGAGAGCTCATCTAAACCTAATTACCTCCCAAAGCCGCCTTCTCTCTGAATATGCTTCAAATTCCACAACATTCGGGCTAATACATCAACATATAAATTTGCAGGGGATTTAAACATTTAGTCCACAAGAGTCTGTCCCAAGCCCTTCAAAAGCCATGTCCTTCTATGTGCAAAATACATTCATTCCACCCAACATCCCTCAAGTCTTAACTAATTTCAGCATCAATTTTTAAGTCTAAATATCATCTGAATTACATGTGGGTGGGAATTAAAATATATGAGTCACCAAGAAGCAAAATTCCTCTGCAGCCATGAACCTGTGAAACCAGCTAAGTGTACCTCAAAGTGCAGTGAAGGGCAGGTATAAGGTAAACACTACCATTCCAAAAGAGAGAAACCAGAAGAAAGAAAGAGGTGATGGGTCCCAACCAAGCCAAAATCTAGTAATTAATTACTCTTATGTCTTATTACTCAAGAATAACTCTTTGGTTTGATGCTCTACCCTCTGGGTTCACTGAATGGTGGCCTGGGTCCTGCAGTTCCACTAGGCAGGGTTACCCTCAAATGCTCTGCCAGGCAAGTTCTTATCCATAAGGTACTACTGTGTAGGGAACCTGCTCCCCCACTGCCAGCTCCAGGTGACCCTGCCCCCAGGCCACCAGTCAGCTATGATCTGGCCTGGTGAAATGAGACACTGATGCTAACAATCTATAAATCATCTCTGGGTTTATTCCTTCCTTTTCTCAAAATAAAGTGCATGCTCACAGCCAAATAGTTTCCTTGTTCTGTCTTCTAAATTCTAAGCAGTCCAACAGCCTTTCTTTATTTCACTCCATCTTAGTCTCCTACTCACATTGGCTGAGTTTCTGCTCACATAATCCCATAATCTCTTTATTTAGTGATCTGGGAAGACGGAGGATGAGACACAAGTCTCCCTGTAATGCTGTAAATGAGAAATGCCAGGGTAACAAAAGAGAAACTCAAATGTTAGGAGAGAAAAAGAGAGAATACATGAGAAAATACAGTAAAGGTGTTAGTACAACCAAATTCACAAAGAGAAAAGCCAGAATTTGCAGCAGAAATAACAAAACACACAACTGCACAGGGGCACTAGCCCTGGCAAGGGAAGGAGAAGCTCCACCTCTCCACAAGGTAAGTGTTATGCCTGGGTGAAGAGAACCTAGAAAGTCTAGCCACAGGATTACTCCACAGCTCTTGTTGTTGTTGTTGTTGTTGTTGTTGTTGTTGTTGTTAGGTGCCGTGGAGTCATGTCCAACTCATAGTGACCCCTATAGAGTTTTCAATGGCTGATTGTTTCAGTATTGCCTCAGGAGTGGAATGCCATGTCCTTCTCCCATTTTTGTGGTGCTGGGAATCAAACCCAGGACCTCAGAGACTATAGACCAGCACTCTACCAACTGAGCTAAATCCCAGCCCTCCACAGCCCTTATAAATCTTAAATTCAGCTGGGGGGTTCTTAGGTAGCAATGACTCCCCAAAAGTGAAAGGTCAGCATTGGAGAAAAATTCTATTTCACAAGCTCCCCAGGCTCAGAGCAATACAACCAAGGACTTTCTTCCAAGGGAGAGCACCTAAAACTGAGCTACTGGAGAGCAGGGGCACCGATATCAGGGAACAAACCCAACCCAGAGAACTAAGAGACACAAAACTGTAAGTTTCAGGAGACACTTGCTGAGTGTGGGTGGTGCCTGATGTGGCAATGTGCTGAAAAGTTAGGGGAATGAGGCCTCAGACTGTAAATATGATGTAGTGGGCAAATTAGCAAAGCTGTTCACCCTCTTACCCCTTGTCGTGCAACACTTGATCAGCATGGTTGGAGAGTAGGCAGATCCTGGTCTATCAGTGGCTAGGTGGGACTGCTAGGTGGGTTGACAGGAAGGCAGATCAGAAAGGTGGATAGGAATATTAACACTCAGATGGGAGCAAACATTCCCCAAATCCTCCTCCATTCCACAGGAACTACCTGTCACCCATGCAGCTAATTAAAGAAGCTAAAACCAGTGGGGCTCTCAAACCCCAAATCCTACTCCATTACACAGGGCATCTGTGAACAGGAAGGACCTGAAAGCACAGAGACATGCATTCACTGTGATGATGAAAATAATGTGTATTCTGCAGCCACTAGTTGGAATATTCTGTAGATGTCCATGACTCATTACTCTTAACTTCAAATATGTATTAACGTTTTTTGACCAGGATCAATATTCATAATCAATTATCAGGTAATTGAATCAATGTCTCTAAAACTATTAGAGGTCTGGAGAAAAAAATTATTTTCCTTTGCTCATCACAGGTATATAGTTAACCCTCAGTATTCACAGGTTCCTCATCTGAAGATTCAATTGACTACAGACTATAAATATTTGAAAAGATATTATGCGTGTGTAATGAATACATGCTGTTTTTTTCTTTTCATTATTCCCTAAACAATACCATATAGCAACTATTTACACAACGTTTACATTGTATTAGGTATTACAAGCAATGTAGAGATGATTTAAAGTAAGTATGGTTTATATGAAAAATACTTACTATGCATTAAATTAAGACAGCAGTCCCCAAACTTTTGGCACCAGGAACTGGTTTTGTGGGAGACAATTTTTCGGTGGACTGGAGGAAAATTCAGGTGGTAATGCAAGTGATGAGGGAGCAGCTATCAATACAGATGAAGTTTTCTCTCTTGCCCACCACTCACCTCCTGCTGTGTGGCCCAGTGCCCAGCAGGTAACAGAATTGGGGGCCCCAGAATTATGGTACTAAAGCATCAAAGATTTTGTTCTTTTTAGGAGGTTCTGGGTTTACAGCTATAACATCCTGGCCTCCATCCAATCTCATCTGATCTCAGAAGCTAAGCAGGATCAGGCCTGGGTAGTATTTGGATGGAAGACCACATGGAAACATGAGGTCTTGTAAACTTAGAAGAAGGCCTCAACAGCCCACTCCTGAAACAATCAGCCACAGAAAACCTTAGAAATAACAGAAAAACACTGAACATAGTACAGGGCATGCACAGTGTTGGGTAATGTTTTGTCTCTTTTACATAGGGTCTCCATGAGTCACAATCAACTGGAAAGCATATAAACAACAACAGGAAGTTCTAGATCCAATCCTTCACAAATACTGTAGAATGACTATATGTCAGTAATCAAGGAGACCATTTTACTACAAGTACAGTACAACCATTGGCTAAAATACAAAATATATAATGGAATTATCATCTATAAATTAATAAACTTAGTAGATATTGGAATGTTCAAATAAAACACACACTTCAGAGAGATGAGATCATAAACATGGTAGAGCAGGGAGACTTATGTCTTATTCTTCCAATGAACATATCAATTCAACAACAATACATGGACCAATTTCCTTTATCAGATGGGCAGAGATTGGTTGAGGGGTTCCTGCATCCTATGTAAGCACAAAACTTGTTGTATTGAAGCCACCTTTATTTGAAATTTATAAAACCCACTCACCACAATGCTCTCTCCTGGCACACCACCACATGATTAGAAGGAAATATTCAACTCTCCTCTTCTCCATGGTGAGAAAAAGACAGAAATTCAGTGTCCAGTGCTCTTACTTTCCAAAGGGCTGTCCAAAGGACAGGTTCCTGTATTGCTTGAATGTTAGAAGTGACAAGCTGACAAGAAAGGGTTCATTCTCCTGAATATATCACATGTGGAGTCACAAAATAAGTCATAACTAATTTAAGAAAATTGAAATAATACCAAACCACATCCACAGAATCATAAAGTACCTCCTAAAGATACCAACCACAGTAGCATAAAACTATAAATTAATAACAGATGGAAAACTGGAAATTTCACAAGTATATGGAAATTAAGCAACATATCCTTTAAAATCAATGAGTTGAAGAAAAAATCAAAAATGAAACTGGAAAATACCTTGAATCAGAAGTGAAAATACAACATGCAAAACATGGTAGTAAAAAGTAACATTTTTAAAAAGATTTCAAAGAAACTACCTAATTTATATCTCAAAAAAACTGGAAAAAGAACAAACTAAGTTCAGTGTTGGCACAAGAAGTAAACAATAAAGATTAGAGCAGACATAATTGAAGTAGAGAATAAATTATAAGAAAAAAATGAATGAAACTAAGAGTTGATTTTAACAGATCAACAAAATTGACAAATATTTAACTAAATTTAGAAAAGAGAACACTCAAATAAAAAGACATTGCAACTGAAACTATAGAAAGTAAAAGGGTCCCAGAGACACCTATGAGCCATTATATAACAATGAATTAGAGAAATTAGAAGAAATGGATAAATTCCTAGAAATATACATCCTACCAAGACTGAAGCATGATGAAATAAAAAATATGAACAGGCTAATCACCAGTAAAGATATTGACTCTAATCAAAAACATCTTAGGAGGAAAAATTCAAGTAAAAAATGGCTTGACTACTAACTTCTACCAAACATTTAAAGTACTAATGCTAATTGCTCTAAAATTTTTCCAAAATATTGAAAAGGAAGATCATTTTCTATTTATCTTATAAGGCCAACATTACTCTGATACCAGACAATGCCAAAGGCATTACAAGAGAAGAAAATTACAGGCCAAAATCCCTGATAAACACAGGCACAAAAACCTCGACAAAATAATAGCAAATTATATTCAACAGCACATTAAAATGATCATACACCATGACGAAATAGAATTTATCCCTGGGATGCAAGTATTGTTCAACATATGCCAACCAGTCAACACAATACACACATTAACAGAATGGATGATAAAAATCACATAATCATCTCAGATGTAAAAAAAAAGCACTGATAAATTACCCCTTTCATTTTTAAAAAACACTCAATAAATTAGGAATGCAAAGATGTTCCCTTACATGAAAATCTATAGCAAACATTATACTGCATGATGGAAAACCAAAGTCTCTTGTTCTAAAATCAAGGTAAGGATGCCCCTTCGGATCACTTTTATTCAGTATAGTATTAGAGTCCTAGCAAGTGAAATTAGGCCAGAAAAAAAAAAGAATCAAGATCAGAAAGGAAGAAGTAAAATAACTCTGTTCACAGATGACATGAAACTCTAGCAGTCACAAAAACGCGTGTGCGCACACACACACACACACACAAGCACACACAAAACCTGATAGAATTCACTATACTTGCAGGATACAAAACCAATACAGAAAAATCAGTTGTGTTTCTATATACTTACAACAAATAATCCAAAAAGGAAATTAAGAAAACAATCTCATTTATACTATCATCAAAAATAAAACCCTTAGGAGTAAACTCAACCAAAGAGTATTGAAAACTACCAAATATTGATGACAGAAATTAAAGCAGACACAAACAAATGGAAAGATATCCTATATTCCTGACTCAGAAGACTTAATATTGTTAAAATTTCCATACCACTCAAAACAAAATATAGATTCAATACAATCCTTATCAAAATCAAAATCCTAGTGGCATTTTATAAATAAATAGAAAAAGTAATTCTAAATTTTATGTGGAATCACAAAGGACCCTGAATAGGCAAAACATCCATGAGAAGGAATAAAACTGGAGGCATCTCACTTTCTATTTTCAAAACATATTCCAAAGCTACAGTTGTTAAATCATATGTAACTGGCAATAACCAGACACACAGAAAAATGGAACAGAATAGAAAGCTCAGAAATAAGCCCACATATACACAGTCAACTGATATTGCACAAGATGCTGAGAATACACGTGGGGAAATGATAATCTCTCTAAGCCTAATGGAGTTGGAAAAACTGAATACTTATATACAAAATAATAAAATTAAACCCTTACTTTACACCATACACAAAGTCAAATAAAAATAGATTAAAAATTTAAATATAAGATCTGAAACAATAAAACTTCTGGAAGAAAATGTAGGGGAAAGCTCAAAACTTTCTGCACAGCAAAGGAAATAATCATTAGTGTAATTAAAAGGCAAAAAAATTTGCAAACCATGTATCTGGTAAAAGATAAATATCAAAAATACATAATAAACTTCCACAACTCATTAGTAAAAAACAAAATGAAAAATGGATAACTAACTTGAATAGACATTTCTTCAAGGAAACATTAAAATGACCAAATATACAAACAAAGGTGGGAAGGTGCTCACGAGAACTAATCATTCAGAAAATACAAAATAAAAAACACAATGAGATCTTACTTTATATATCTAAGGACAGCCATTATTCAAAAAAATAACAAATGCTGGCAAGCGAGTGGGGAAATTGAAACTGTTGTGCCTATTGATAGTGCAAAATGGCACAGCAACTGTGGAAAACTATATGAAAGTTCCTCAAAAATTAAAAATAGATATACCACATGATCTAGCAATCTCACTTCTGGGTATCTACTCAAAATGATTGAAATCAGAATCTCAAAGAGATATTTGCACTCTCATGTTTATTGTAGCATTATTCACGACAGGCAACATGTGGAAGCAGCCTAAGTAACACATGAATGAATAATGAAAATGTGGCATATGATGAAGTAGTATTCAGCCTTTAAAAAGAAGGAAATTCTACCATATGTTCACAGCATGGATGAGCCTTGAGAACCTTATGCTAAGTAAAATAACCAGTCATCAAAGGACAAATAGCTGCATGATTCCATTTACAATAAGTATCTAAAGCAGAAAAACTCATAACAGCAGAAAGTAGAGTGGTAATTACCACAATAGGCTGAAGAGGGAAATCAAAAGTGCTGTTCCATAGGTATAAATTTCAGTGTTAAACAATAGAGAACTACTTTACAACATTGTGTGTATAGTTAATAATATATTATTCACTTAAAATTTTTAAGAGAGTAGATTTCAGGTATGCTTTTTTTGTCACAATTTTTCAAGTATATTTACTAAATTGGGAGGTGGAGATACACTGAAGGAATGACTTCCAAGATCAAATGAATGTTTTGTTACACTTAACATGCATGAACGTAGAATCAGTATTAGGTATATTGTGGAAATAACATGGAAAGATAAGGAACAGGAGATAAGGAAGACATAGGAATGTGTTTAGATGTCTTATCCATTTCTGTTGTTGTTGTTGTTAGGTCCCGTAGAGTCAGTATCTGACTCATAGTGACCCTCATAGGGTTTTCAATGGCTGACTGTTTTGGGATTACCTTGGGAGTGGATTGCCAGGCCCTTCTCCCATTTTTGTGGTGCTGGGAATTGAACTTGGGACCTCAGAGACTGCAGCGCAGTGCTCTACCAACTGAGCTAAATCCCAGCCCCACACGCATTTCTAATTTATTTTTATTTTTCTTTGCTTAGTTCTGTAGTGCTTAGATCTAAATTATGAGTTCTAGAGTAAGGATTAACAACTAGAGATGATAAAGTGATAGTTTCTCTAAATATTACTTTCTGAATTCCCAAAAAATGACAATATGAGCTGCTACTTCTCATGTCTAAACTGCAATTAACAATTACTTCTTCACAGGCATAGTGATTTGTAATCCAAGCACTCAGGAAGCTGAGGCAGGAGGATTGCAAGTTTGAGGGAGTCCAGGCTACATAGTAAATTGGAGATCATCCTGAGTTACATAGTGAGACCCTGTCTCAAAAAAAAAAAAAAAATGTTACTTCTTTTTTATCCAGTGGACAAAACAACCCTACCAACTTTTCTTTATTCATCACTATTCCTTGTAACTACAAATGGATGAATGGATGAAAGATAAGAATTGGCCAGATTCACATTGCCAGCCAGCAGAAGCCAGTCCTATTGCTAAACATGGTGCTACTAGCAAAAGATGGATATCTGCTTGAAATTAATGGCAAATGGATGTAACAGTAAATGATCATTGAAGGAAAGTAAGTCTATAAATTACATAAGAAAAATCAAATTTACCTTTTTACTTTGTGGTTAAGAATAAAAGAATGATACCATCTCTTAATGGTCTGCAGCCATAGCAACCTGGCATCCAAAACAGCCTGATCACAGAAGCTAATCAGGGTTGACCTGGTTGGTCTTTGGATGGGAGACCACCTGGGAATACCAGGTCCTGTAGTCTAGGGAAAATGGCATAAAAATCTATTCCCAACATGATCCACCATTGAACATCCTATGAATAGCAGAGAAGCACTGGCAATAGTGCCGGGCATAGCACAGTGTCTGAGAATGTTTTCTTCTGTTGTACATAAGGTCACTATGTGTTGGACCTGACTAGATGGCACCTCATAACAACAAAAAATATCTCCAGAATATATAAACAAATTCTCATAAATGTGAAGCAATTTTCCTGTAGAAACCTCTTCTTTTGTTTGAAGCTAAAGGTTCATGCTAGTCACAGTGGATTTAAGAATCAAGTCTGTAGTTATCTATGTGATGCATCTCCACAATACATTTGACACCTTGAAGAGGAACACTTGAGATAACTCCATTGTGGCTTTTTCTTTTGGTACCCATTTTACAAAGATATAGCTATTAAAGAGAACATATCACTTCTGATCTATAACATGCTGCAACATTTGCCTGCCAAATATAACCAACCCAGGCTTTCAAACAAAAGCTAGTAACATGCAGAATTTATTCTAGTGATGGGAACAAAGAGGACTGCATAGGTAGATACAGTTTTCAAAGATCATACTGCTGTCTTAAGGGTTATGTTAGCATGGGCTCAATTCAAATAAATGTAAATTAAGACCTTCTGGAGACTGAGAGTTACACAATGTTCTTTACTAAACTCCCTTTTTTATTGTTTACTCTGGTTTTGATTTTGATTTAATTAGCTAGATTTGTTTTTATTACTTGGGATTAAAAACTGTACTACCTAATTACATATTTAGAAGTAGAGGGCTATTCTATAAAAACCTCTCAAATGTGGAGTTGGCTGAATACAGAATGTAGGACAGGATTAAGAGTGACATGTCAATGAAAAAAAGAGAAAACCTTCAATTAGATGGATTGACACAGTATGTGCAACAATAGGCTTAAACATAAATAAGACCATGTGCCTGGGACAGAATCAGGAATTGTTTCATTCTGTTGTACATAGGGTTGCTATGAGTCAGACCTGACTTGACGTCACCTAACAACAACAACAACAACAATACCATCCAGGTGAGCTGAATCTTATTATACAACCAAGAAACATTTAATTATTGCTTATACCCTAAAATATAGACCTAAGCTCCAAACAGTCCCAATGAAGCCTATAAAAATAGGGAGAATAGCAGGAAAGACCCAGAATGTTAGGCTACTTTTGTTATTTTTTTTTAGAGTTTTTAGTAAAGTCAGCATTGTTCAAGAAAGATAGTCTGAAAGTCCCTCATACTTTGGAAGTAGAAAAGGACATACAGATCCTCTAAGAGAGAAAAATTCTGCCTATGGCTGACAAACTAAGTTGACTGAATAGCCCTCCATTTAGAGAATGGAGGGTTAGAAAATGGGAGCGCAGGTAAAGAAAAGGTCGCACAAATGAAGAAAAAACCAAAAGAAACTTTGGTTTCAGGTAGATATGAAGGCAGTGGAAATCCAGGATCAGATTCAGAGTAGGGCCCCCCCAATCAAGGAAATGATTCAATGTCATTCAAAATGACTATTACATGCACATCAGTGAAGGCAAAATCTGAGCCATTTACTGCTTAACATCTCGTAAAGAAAATCCCAAGTGATGATGAAATTTAACTCTACAATACTTGTTAGTTACTATCTGACTTATATAAGATTCAAATTTGTTTGCTCTTTGCTCAGGGTTTCAAAAATCTAATGTATGAAGGAAAGTGCCAGCAAAAGAAGTTGCAGCTGAAAGAGATCACACAGCATAGTGACTGGGAGATGACTCTACAGAGCCAGCCCCAATTTCAAGCCATGTGTGACCCTGGGACAATTAGCTCTCTCCTCTCTGTTAAGCTTCTGTTTCCTAACCTTTATACTTGGGCTCTGTCCTGGAGTTTAGATCACAATCAAATAAAATAAGACACAAAAACTACAAAGTATATTCCAAGACACATATCAAGTACTGGGTACCCATCATTATGAGTTGTTATTATAAAATATTTGTATGGAGCATGAATCTTAAATTAAGACTAGTGGATATGGTAAGCATCAACATTTGGAAGTTTTAAAGATTATAGCTCAGTGGGTAGAGCGCTGCGCTGCAGTCTCTGAGGCCCCGAGTTCAATTCCCAGCACCGCAAAAATGGGAGAAGTGCCTGGCAATCCACTCCCAAGGCAATCCCGAAGCACTCAACCATTGAAAACCCTATGAGGGTTGCTATGAGTCGGATACCGACTCGACAGCACCTAACAACCACAACAACAACAACAACAACAACAAGCTCACTTTAGCAATGACTAATAAAAAAGTCCACAGTAACACTCTGATACTCAACTTAATATTAAGATTTTCATTGTGTAAATAACAAAGATATGAACTTTAAATATGTAAGAAGCAACAAAGATAATTAGAGATTTGTCTCATAATAAGAAATTCTCAGAGGAAAATATCCTCCTAAAGGGGCAAAATAAAACTGGATTCAGAATCTCCTTCTCTTGAATCTAAATGAAATGCATTATTCATTTAAAAAGGGCAAAACTCAAAAATATGAAGTACTGGATACACTTCATGATACAAGCTTTGCACATTGATGGTCATGATATAACTCATTCTACTCTTAATCCTGTTCCCATAGCCATCAAACCCAAAGTGGTAGTTAGTCCAGAAGTGAATCAATAAAATCCAAAGTATGCTCATCAATAAAATCCTCATGATCCTTCCTTACTTCCACTGGACAAAAGCAGATCAAAGACAGGGCTTCACTTTGAGGAGAAGGGGGGAAAATATCAAATATGGAAGATTCACTCCATTACCACATGTTCTCAGTAGAACAAGATAAATAGTTAAAGGTCCTCACTTTGGGTCCCCACGCTAGGAAAAAGCAGATGGTGAGGAAAACTAGCCATGTTCAGGTGCAATAAACTGTGACCTAGGAGAACTGAAGGGAATTAAGAAAACAAACTTGTCAAGATAATAAGAATGGATGAATAAGTCAAGATTTAAAACAATGAAATGAAAGAAACTCTACCTATGTTCAATAACATGGAGGAATCTCATAAACAGAATAGTGAAGAAAATTCATTATGAACACAATTTCACATTATTCAGTAGTGCAGAAACAGTTTAGCATATATACACACTTTTTTATTATTATACATTTTAAAGTATTGTTATTTTGTTAGGTGCT
This sequence comes from Pedetes capensis, assembly GCA_007922755.1. NCBI lineage: Eukaryota > Metazoa > Chordata > Mammalia > Rodentia > Pedetidae > Pedetes > Pedetes capensis. Next base: position 13,415 of record VMDO01033502.1, read on the forward strand.
GTCGAGTTGGTATCCGACTCATAGCAACCCTCATAGGGTTTTCAATGGCTGACTGTTTCGGGATTGCCTTGGGAGTGGATTGCCAAATCCTTCTCCCATTTTTGCGGTGCTGGGAATTGAACTCGGGACCGCAGAGACTGCAGCTCAGCGCTCTACCAACTGAGCTAAATCCCTGCTCCATTTTAAAGTATACAAGTGTACATTTATTTGCTTCTGTTTTAACATAAGAACATGGACTTTTTTGTAGTATGGCAATACAAAAGAATGTCTTTTATGGAAAGCAATTACTTCTTACCTTCTTCAAATGTAGAAGAGGGCTTTCTTTTTAATGGTCTATTTATATCTGATATTGAGCTAAATTTAGATTTAAGTTGTCTTATTTGTGAATATGATTGAGCAATGGTAAATCCTTAAAATGAGTTACCTGGGGAAATTAGGTGACCTCCAGTCAAAAAAGAAAGAAATTGTTCCAAAGAATACACCTATCCAGATCCAAGGTCTTAGAAAGCACCTATAAATCTAGTGAATAGTTCTACTACTTTTAATCTTGTATTTCTAACTATGACTTTTAATATAGTCATACTTGTAAGTCTGTAATAACACATGGTACTATATTTTAGGAGGCCCATGTAAAGGTATTTCAATGTAGTGAGGTTCAGAAAATGATACCCCAAAGAATGGAGCTTTGACATGCTGAGTGGTTTAAATTGAAGGACACAGAATGGGTCTGAAAAGATGTCTCTGATCTTCTGTCTTCCTGTCTCTCCCCCTTTTTTTTGCCTCCCAAGTGACTCACAGAACCAGAATTCTTCCTTTCTGACACAGTCATAGGACTTAAAATATTATTCTAAACTTTTCCCACTAATGTATGTAAGGGTGGCTATGATGAAATTTTCTAAACTGGGCATGGTGGCACATGCCTATAATCCCAGTTGATCTAGGAGGTGAAGGCAGGAGGATCGCAGGTTTAAGGTCAGATGCAGCCTGCAAAATTTAGCAAGACCCTGTCTCAATTTAAGAAATAAGAAAAAGACTAAGGGTGGAGCTCAGTGACAGAATGCTTCCAAAGCATGCACAAGGCTCCAGGTTCAGCTCCCCTATACTGAGGGGAAAAAATTCTCTAAGCTACCTTGTCTTATAAAAGATAATTTAACCTTTATTCCAAAGGGGTCCTGCCATACCCATGAGAAGGAAATACTACACAGAGCAGCCAAGAAGAGTTACTCTTGGCCTGAATTATTCTTCTTGGCCTGGACAGATAGGCCTGACTGTGGGTTTCCCCTGAGTGTATCACTACTAGATCATATTCCTTTCTCTGTGTGTATTTCTACATGGATTTTCATTCCTCACCAAACCTACACATAAAAATAGACAGATTTCCATAGAGTCTTTGGGTCTCCATCTCAGAAGTCTCCTGGGTCATGTGAAACTTTGATTAAATAAACTTATTGTGTTTTTCCCCTGTTAACCTGTCTTTTGTTAGAAGAGTGTCAGCTGTGACCCTTATGATAAAGAAAGGCATTGTATTAGCTTTCTGTTACTGTCACAAAATAAAGTGAAAATCAAATTATAAGGAAGAAAGCTTTATTTTGGCTCACAATTTGGAATAAGCCATCACTGGGTGACTTATTCCTCTGGGGCCTGTGGCAAGGAAGTACACCATGCTGAGAATACATGGTAGAGGAAGTTGCCCACCTTATGGGAGCCAAGAAGCAAAACCAGAGAGAAGGGACCAGGGTCTCATTATCCCCATCAAAGGTATGTCCCCAGTGATGTAACTTCTCTCCACTAGGCCCCAGGTCCAAAAAGTTCCACCATTTCCCAGTAGCACCATGGACTGGAGACTAAACCTTCAACACATGAGCCTTTGAAGGACATTCAAGATCCAGGCAATAACAGGTATCACACAGAACACCATAGAGTTGAAAACAATATGTGCCCATTGCTGTGGCTGGTGATTTAAATAGGTTTCCCACTTAATACTAGCAGAAGCTCTCATAACAAGTACATGCCCTCTTCATAAAGTTTAGACAAAAATCAAGGCTATAGAAGTCACATAAATCAAAACCCCAGAACACAAGCCCATCTTTCCTAAAGCCAGTACTATCTGCTGTATATAATGGAACTCTGTTTACACAAAATATCAAATTGTCAAATCAAATGCACAAATTGGGATCTTATATGGTATCGAATTTTACCAAATTTCAAGAAGCAAGCAGTAGAGAGGCTCATTATGTATTAACTATTGTTAACTATTAACTATTAACTAATGTATTAACTATTACAGAGGTTACATGACAATTTGTGGGAAGTCATCCATACAAATCCATAGGTTTGTTTATTATGAACAATTTTTGACAATCACAAATAAACTATAGAAAAAGCATTCTACACATCAGGCTTCCCTGAGAGCAAATATCATAACCTTTTCCCCCCAAGAGGTCTACCATTAGCATGATTATAAGGAGAATAGACTAAGTCACTTGCCTTTTTTTTCTGAGAATGACACATGCCCCAAAACCAATTCAGCAAGATAATGGCTTATGGATCTACTATGTTGACCACTTAATTCCAGTTAGAAGTTGTGGTTTCTTCCCTCCAAAATCTTGTCTCTGCAATTGTATTCATGATGAAATAAACTTGGCCACAGATCTATGAACTTCTACAAATATGAATGCTTCCACAAACAGTTTTGCTAAACAAAAATCAGAAATTTTCACAAGTAGATGAGATAGCTACTTTATAACCTAATTATTCACCCCAACCAATTAAGAAAAATTCTTAGTTTAGGGACATATTGAAAAGAAGGAAACAAAATCATGTCATGAAATTCTACTGAGGGCAGAGCCACAGGCTGCAAAGTGAAATTCAAATTCTCCTAAAATCTCACTGTAGCAATAATTTCAAGTAAAGAAACTCACAGCTGGTACTGTACTTGAAGAGACCTTGGAGAAGGGTATAAAGAAGGGAAAACTGAGAACATGAAAATGGAATGAAGACAAATACAGAAAAATTTAAAACACTCTCTTTTATTGCATCTAGATTCATTCTGATGAGGTCTCCAGACTCTCATACAAATCATTTTTCCTCATTGGTTGTCAAAGAGAGTTTAAGAACCTACAGAAAATTAAAATGTTCTGAACTGAGACTGCATGAAGTCTGCAGCTTCATTTTATCCAGCCACAAGAGCCACTGCTCCTATAGTCCAGAAAATTAATTTTCCACCTAGTGATTTCCTTTGGTTTTCCCATAATGGAACATTTAAAAGTCCACAAATTCAGGAATTTAAAGAGCTGTAGGCAGTGTTCAGTCAACTAGTTCTAATACAGCCCAAGTTACCCTGAAATGAAGGGCACAAAAACCAGAGGTTACATGAAACTGAGAAGATGAAGGAACCCTTTGAAGAAGAACATACAAAGAGAAAGTCAGTAAACTGAATAAATCTTAATTATGGTTTACATTGAAGGAAGGAGAAGAGTAAGGAAGTTTAAAATGTATTCCCTGTTTTCAGTGTGTGTTCAGAAATGTCAGCATAGAGCTGGAATAGGGGAGTAAAAGAAGGTGAATAAACATGTTGAACACTGTCATATTTCAGAAAGCTCAAGGCAGATACGGACTGAAGGAGAAAACTTAAGTGTGGCAGTAGAGAGATTTCATTAAGTATTGTTAGATACCTTCTAGTAGGGTGCGACTCACAGTGACCCTACCTACAACAGATGAAACACTTCCCGACACTGTGCCATGCCAGGCACTATGTCAGTGCTCATCTACCATTCATAGGGTTTTCAATGGCTGATTGTTTTGTTGTTGTTGTTGTTTTGAGGGGAGAGTGGGCTGCCAGGTCCTCCTCCCAAGCTTATAGCAGCTGGTGCTCCCAGGCAATCTCCCATCCAAGAACTAACCAGGCCCAACCCTACTTAGCTTCTGACATCTGACAGGATTGGATGCCATTGTGGAACTGCTGCAGGCCTTCATTAAGTATTGGGAAAGAGAAATTAAATTTTCCAGGAGATAAGGAGTAAGTGGATAATCAGCAATCATGGCAAAGCATGTCAACTGATCTTTTGAAGTATATTGCAGTAAAAGGGCAGAAGTCATTTTTAATTTATTCTACTAATATTTTAACTAAACACCTCTCTAAAAGCTGAATCTAATGTAAAAATCATATTTCCCCCTTTCAATTGTTTTTTGAAAAATGAACTTTTCTAAAACATATCAGGAATTAAGAAAACCTTATAAGGGATGCTATGAATTGGACCCAACGCAATGGCACCTTAACAACAACAACTTTTCACCAAGCTAGACTGAGTCTCTTGATTTCCATTGTACTCCATCATATTAGGCCCATTTTTAGTCTAATGGAATAATTACCTATTGTGAGAACACAGGAATTTCATAGTTCTTTTAATGCAACTGTACTATAGTTAAGCTTCAGCTAAAGAAATTCAAAATCCTATTCTCCTGGAGATTTTTTTTT